>JAXIVJ010002871.1:0-102142 GCA_036785665.1 Chirona hameri
CGTGAATCGGACGGTGATTTAATCATTCAGATTCTCAAATGAATCATGATTGAATCGTTCCAAAAAAGTTGAATCAATACCAGTCTGCAGTTCCATTTGGCTAAAGTTACCCTAATGGCTAAAGTTACCCTGATGGCTAAAGTTACCCTGATGGCTAAAGTTACCCTGATGGCTAAAGTTACCCTGATGGCTAAAGTTACCCTGATGGCTAAAGTTACCCTGAATGACGGTATCCGTCGCACTCCCCGGCTGAATACTCACGGGATCCGGTGCGGTCCATATTGATGACGTCACTGCTGGGAGTCTCCTGAGGCGC
This sequence comes from Chirona hameri, assembly GCA_036785665.1. Taxonomy (NCBI): domain Eukaryota; kingdom Metazoa; phylum Arthropoda; class Thecostraca; order Balanomorpha; family Balanidae; genus Chirona; species Chirona hameri. The sequence continues at coordinate 317 of JAXIVJ010002871.1, forward strand.
CTGGTCACCGGTCTGGCGTGCCGCCCTGTCATCCCGCCATGGCGACATAGCCTGGGGCACCGCGGGGCCCGGCTCGCCCCTCCCCTGCCCGCTCCGCACCACCGGCGGCCTGACACGACAGCCGCCGCACACCGAGCCCACCCGCGCCCGCAATCCCCACCGCGACTCCGCGGACCGCGAGCTGGGCGTTCGGTACGCAGATCGACAGCGCCACGACAGGTGGTGGAAGACAACAGACGTGGTGTGGTGGCCCGTGGCGGCCCCGCCAGCTAGTGGGATACCGGTGCTGCGGGTCAGCCACTCTATCGCCAACTGATACAGGCCCGGTACATGCCTGACACACGCTCGACACACGCTCGAGACAGGCCTGACACACGCTCGACACAGGCCTGACACACGCTCGACACAGGCCTGACACACGCTCGACACAGGCCTGACACACGCTCGACACACGCTCGACACACGCTCGACACACGCTCGACATACGCTTGACACACGCTCGACACACGCTCTACACACGCTCTACACACGCTCGACACACGCTCGACACACGCTCGACACACGCTCGACACAGGCTCGACACACGCTCGACATACGCTCGACACACGCTCAACATACGCTCGACACACGCTCGATACACGCTCGACATACGCTCGACCCACGCTCGACACAGGCTCGACACACGCTCGACACAGGCCTGACACACGCTCGACACACGCTCGACAAAGGCGCGACACACGCTCGACACACGCTCGACACACGCTCGACACACGATCGACATACGCTCGACATACGCTCGACACAGGCTCGACACACGCTCGACACAGGCCCGACACAGGCTCGACATACGCTCGACACACGCTCGACACACGCTCGACATACGCTCGACACAGGCTCGACACACGCTCGACACAGGCCCGACCACAGACCCGACACAGGCTCGACATACGCTCGACACACGCTCGACACACGCCCGACACAGGCCTGACACACGCTCGACACACGCTCGACACACGCTCGACATACGCTCGACACACGCTCGACACAGGCTCGACACACGCTCGACACACGCTCGACATACGCTCGACACAGGCTCGACACAGGCTCGACACAGGCTCAACACAGGCTCGGCTCAGGCTAGACACAGGCTCGGCTCAGGCTCGACACAAGCTCGACACACGCTTCGACACACGCTCGACACACGCTCGACACAGGCCTGACACACGCTCGACACACGCTCGACACACGCTCGACACACGCTCGACACAGGCCTGACACACGCTCGACACACGCTCGACATACGCTCGACATACGCTCGACACAGGCTCGACACAGGTTCGACACAGGCTCGACACAGGCTCGACACAGGCTAGACACAGGCTCGACACAGGCTCGACACACCACTCGACACACGCTCGACACAGGCTCGGCTCAGGCTCGACACAGGCTCGACACAGGCTCGACATACGCTCGACACACGCTCGACACACGCTCGACACAGGCCTGACACACGCTCGACGCACGCTCGACACACGCGTCGGCATACGCTCGACACACGCTCGACACAGGCTCGACACACGCTCGACACACGCTCGACACACGCTCGACACACGCTCGACACACGCTCGACACACGCTCGACACACCGCTCGACATACGCTCGACACACGCTCGACACAGGCTCGACACACGCTCGACATACGCTCGACATACGCCCGACACAGGCTCGACACAGGCTCGACACAGGCTCGACACAGGCTAGACACAGGCTCGGCTCAGGCCAAACACACGCTCGACACACGCGCGACACAGGCCTGACACACGCTCGACACACGCTCGACATACGCTCGACATACGCTCGACACAGGCTCGACACAGGCTCGACACAGGCTCGACACAGCTCGACACAGGCTCGGTTCAGGCTCGGCTCAGGCTCGGCTCAGGCTCGACACAGCTCGACACAGGCTCGACACAGGCTCGACACGGGCTCGACACAGGCTAGACACAGCTCGGCTCAGGCTATAGAGTGGTGCAGATGCTGAGAATTAGGCCCGCCGCATGACGCAGAAACTGCAACAGGCACTGCAGGTGGCACTGTTCCAGAATGACAGGCGCTGCAGCTGGCACTGTTCCAGAATGACAGGCCCAGAGCTAAATATTGAAAGTGCAAATTTAGCAGCTGTCATTATATACCTCGTTGTGCTGAGTTACTTATAAAAATGCAAAACGCGTTTTGAAATTTGCACAAAAGTACAGCAGCTCGCTACTAAAATATAAGCTTAGATCATCAAAGCTTTGCGAAGTAATACGTTTGCGCTCGTACAAATTAAATACAGAAAATAGCCATAAAATGGTATTCGCTTTCAGTTTACAGTTAACGTCGCTTACATCAACGTTGTTTGTGTCTGTCTCCGGCGAATCATCCACAGCACACTGTCGTCTAACTCCCTCCCACCGACCCAAACTATTTCAACACATACCGTGTAACAGAGTCGTCCCTGCTGAAGACATCTCTGTATCTGCTCTACAACCCGCCGCTTATCTCCGAGGTCGCAGCGGCTACGGACCACAAGCTGCTGGCGTCCAGCTGCGCTCCTGTCATAAACCCGACCATGACGCCGGCCGCGTCTCACCATACCCATCCCTAATGCAGACACCACGCGTGTAGTGGCCGCTCTGTGCCGACAGATACTCGCGCCCTTCACCCTCGTGGCACGGTGCAGCGCGGTCGGGTGAAGACGGGAGCAGGTGTCGAGCGGCCCCTGCAGACGGCGCTGCTGGGTAACTCAATTACCTGCGACCTCGCGTGCGGGGCGCCCCCCCCCCCCCCCCCACCCCCCCCCCCCCCCCCCCCCCACACACACACACACACGACCACCGGCGGCCCCAGCCACGGCAGCCACGGCCCACGCTCCCCGGTCAACACGTAATGCGTGTTTTGGTCGCGAATGCGACAGTCGCGCGTCGCCATGTAAAAACAGCCCGGATTAAACGTCCCCAAATTGGATGCCGCCGGCGCGGTTTGCACAAGAGCGGCGCTTAGCTGGAGCCCGGTCGCAGACACGACACTCCACAGCTGAGCGGCGGGCGCTTCAGAGCCGTCACCCCAGCTGCACGGTTCACTGGCTGGCAAGAGCCCATCCACGCTCCAGAAGTGGGTACACGAGATGGGCCGCCCCGGACCCAGACCTTCACTCATCAAGCGGGGCTTTGTTAAAAGGAAAGTAGTGATGGCACCAGAAGGCCATCTCGCTTCCTCTTTGAATTACAAAGAAGAGCATTAAATGCGAGGTTCATGAGTTGATAATTTCAAGCACCCATTTGAGGGAATGATAAAACACCTTTTTCAGCCCCGACCATCCACTGGCAACAAAGGGCCATTGCTTCGATAGAAACGATGACCTTTTCGGCCTCGACTTGCGGGTCAAATGATGAGTGGTAAATAAAGGAAGGTAGTGATTAAGATAAAAGAAGACAAATGTCTAAGACATGGAAGACAGTCAACGTCTGCCTTCATTTACGCCATCAGCGATCAGATGCCAACAGCCGTGGTGAACCTGCAGTTGGCCTTTGGCTATGACCTTTAGGCCTTGAGGCCATGTGCGCGTATTGTGCATTACCTTTTGTATGTCGGATTTCACCGGAATGTCAGTAATGGAAAAGACAATGTGCCGTACCGAATGATAGGGGGCGATTAATTGCCAAGATTAGGTACTACGCAGTACGCTATGCAGTGGATATTTACAATTGTAAGCTTTGTATGCGTTCATCATACATCGCGTTAATCGCCTTAAACTGTTTAGAATACCTGCATTTGTAACCAAAGGATGGTGAAAATCGGATATTAAAACCATGCAGATGAATCACAGAAGAAATGGTCAAACAAAACGCTGAGAAACTTAACGTTCCACACAACACATTATGCTATCTTAAAAACGTGGTTACAAAGCTCACCACTCGCTGAACAATCTTGCGACGACGACTGAAGGACATGGAACTGAAGGCCGATTTGCCATTAACTACCTAACGGCTAACATGCTGAGAGCTGTGGTGTCGGAAGAACGTTTATGTGGCCCCACACATGAGCCGGCTAATGAGCCGGCTACGGCTAACATGCTGAGATCTGTGGTGCCAGAAGAACGTTTCTGTGGCCCCACACATGAGCCTGTTGTGTGACTGTTGTGATCTATTGCCTCTCTTTTTGCCGCTGGGAAGGCCATCATATTAGATTAATAAAGGACGCGCCTCTGCAAGAGACCACCCTCCGCTGACTACAAACCTCCCGACTTTGGACATTTCACAAACTTCGCGGCGACTGCCTCAAATCTGAAATCTTAGCATTGATCCAAATGACCGAAACGGGCCAGCGCCGTCCATCACGTCAAACTAGCGCAACTGCGGCGACGTGCGGCGCACAGGCCCTAAATGGACCGGCGGACCGGCGATCACCGGGCAGCGGCGCTACCTGGAACGAATCGTGTACGACCTCTCCAGATCAGATCGCAGATCAAATCGGCGCACATCTCACTTGGAGGGCGCTCCGCGCGCGTCGGGCTCGTAAAACAGCCAATTATTCATGGTAGTGGACCAATCGGTTCGCTAATGAGACTGTTCGCGCCAATAGCAGTAATTTATGGCATGACCGGCCAGCAGACTGACTCCTGGCCACAGCGATTCGGTGAGGGTTAACGTTCCCAAGCGCCCGGCGACCACTGTGACGATTTCCATACAGAATTCATTAGCACTTGCTCAACAGCGGTTCTTTTCTCGGCGCTAATCAGTTTTCGCTTAAAGGAATTAGTACACCTTGGAAATTTTCCAAACACGATTTGATTATATTTTTTAACACAATGTATTTTTATATTGTCAAAAATGGTCTTATATCGCGCCAATTCAGGACCGAAGGCCGTACATTATTATTGTTTATCAAAACTACACCCATACTCTCTGAGTCAGAGTCCTGACGTCACGCGAATTAAAAAATGGTTCAGCCAATCAGATTCGAAAGTAGTTGCGTAAGGATAGACTCGCATTGGAGATGTGCCAACCGGCAGCCGGCGATCGCTTGCTAGCACCAGCTGCAAGCTGATTGGCTGATGGTATTGCCTCTGCTCGGGTTAGATCCAGCACCACATTCTTTCGCCAGCACCGCATTCCTTCGCCAAAAATTAAATATATTCGGCTGGAGTCTTCTCAGTGAAGAGAACTTGCAGATAGGGGTTCTCCAACACGGGCTACAAAACTGCTATCTCAGTTTAAAACTAATGTTGAAGGTGAACTAATTCCTATAAAGGGAAGGTTTCACCTTTCCGAAAGTTGTCAAATATACGCTGGTTATAGTATAAAATATGAAGTAAGTGCTGCTGAAAACGATGGTGCTATTTTTTCACTCGAAAAGTCACTTAACTTTATACAAATTAAGTTTTTAGATTTGGGCTGAATGACGTCATTATTGAGCCTCTGATTGGCTGACAAAGTGGGATTGGTTGAAAAAGTGGCTGTCAGCCAATCAGCGGCTGCACCACCCTGGAGCAAATTATAAATTGAATTGCTTAAAAACGGTTCAGTTTCGGGGAAAATGACCTTAGTAATTTAGACATTTCAATAACGGCCCCAACATACTGGCTATCTCAGTTTAAAACTAATACCAGAGTAAAACATTCCTTTAAAGGAAATATTTCACCTTAAACATAGTTTTTAAACTGAGATAGCAGTTTTGTAGCCCGTGTTGGTAAACCCCTATCTGCAAGTTTTCTTGACTGAAAAGACTATAGCCGAATATGTTGATTTTTTGGCGAAGGAATGCGGTGCTGCGAAAGAATGTGGTGTCAGCCAATCAGCGGCTGCACCAGCCTGGAGTCATTTTGAAAATGGTAAATTGTCTGTAAAATCTAGCCCGGGCAGAGGCTATACCATCAGCCGATCAGCTTGCAGCTGGTGCTAGCAAGCGAACCGCCGGCCGCCGGTTGGCGCAATCTCTAATGCGAGTCTATCCTTACGCGACTACTTTCGAATCTGATTGGCTGAACCATTTAGTAAATTCGCAAATTCACACAACAACAAAAATAGTAAAGTCATCGTGTAAATTCGCGTAAATTCGCGCTGAACCATTCAAAGTACCTTGACGAGACAAACACGATGGCGTCAAACGTATTTCTTTATCTTTATTAGGTAAACAGTTATTGCGAAAAACAGTTTTGTCAAAAAATAACCTTTTTGACATTTGATGACCTCTGGAGCCAACTATTGACCTGAGGCTCAAATCTGAGGACACCTACGGCGATTGCATTTTTCAAGATCTTGCTATTGTTTTTCTCGTTTGTTCCTAGCTATCATAGTTCCCGAGATAATTCGGGGTGTTCGAAGCGAAGTCCTAAAACTGGAAAATCTGACCTTCGATGACCTCTGGTGACCTCAATATTAACCTGACCTAAAAAAGAAGACCGATATACTTTCGGATAGAGCTTGTCTCGAGCTATCTAACGCCGGTTTCTGCTTGTCGCTACGTTGCGTGGTTTTCGAGATCATAGGGGGGGGGGGGTGGCGAAATCCGCCCCCTCCAGGGCGTGTAATTATCAGAGGCCCTCCAGGGCGCGTGTTAAGACATCGTGGTGGCCACGTCCCACGACATCTTCACACAACGAATAGTAACTTGAAGCATAATAATTGCTGTTTATTGTATATTACATTATTGTTTACATTATTGTAGATACCTTCATGACGTGCCTGAAGATATTTACGATGATGATGGATGATGATGATTTCGGGCTTAAGGGCCCCACGACGTCTGCGGTTACGCCTATGAAGATATTTACGAGTACATGATATTTACTAGTACATTTTAGCTCTAAGAACGATCGTCGCCTTGATCCTTATTAAAAGTATTCTTATGAAACACAGTGACACATTTCTTACCGTGGGGCAGATAAGCTGGGGCAGACCAGCAGAGTGCATCACAACTATTTCTTACGGCCCTTGTTACCAGCCGTTGTGCAACAATGGGATAGTCGCTAACCAGTGTTCGATCACAGTCCTAAGCCGACCACCGAGTTTTCACATTCACTGCTACGCCAAGCGAAGTCTGTACGTTCCATTGTGTCGCAGCTGCGAACGCCCGCCCCGGCCATAACGAGCGCCGTGGTTGTTGGATGACGACAGGCCAGCGGGACAGGGTCATTATCACAAGCTGTTAGACATGTGCGAACAGAAGAGAATCACAGTTACGACAGGCTGAACCACCGTTACGCGTGCAGTGTAATGTGCAGGGCCTCCCGTAAGTAACTGGGTGGGCAAATGCCCACCCAGTGCTTCCAAGATGCCCACCCAGTGGCGATAATTTGCCAACCCAGTTGTAAACATGTCCGTGAAGTTGGCGACTTATTTAGCGACTTATTTAGCGACGACCTCCGATTTCTCCCAAAATGACATTATATGATACAACTAGATCACGAGAAACACGAATATGATGTTTGTTTTTCTATAGCACGTGTCCTTCAAGGTCAAAAATCAAGGTAAAAAAGTTACTGCTCTATTTTTATTTATTTTTACCAAAATGTAGCTCAGGAAAAGTTGTAGCCGCATATTCAAAATCAAATTAATCAAGGTCCAACTTCAAGGTCAAAATCAAGGTCAAAGGACGGGAAACTGAAAAAGTGGCAGAAGTTACTGCTCGATTTTTTTTAAACCAAAATGTAGCTCAGAAAACGTTGTAGCCGCACATTGAAAATCAAATTAATCGAGGTCCAATTTCAAGGTCAAAATCAAGGTCAAAGGACGAGGACTGAAAAAGTGGAGGTTCCCCGTCCTTTGACTCTATTTTGACCTTGCAGTTGGACCTCGATTAATTCGATTTTCATTGTGCGGCTACAACTTTTTCCGAGCTACATTTTGGTTAAAAAAAATCAAAATCGAGCAGTAACTTATGCCACTTTTTTAGTTCCCCATCCTTTGACCTTGATGTTGACCTTAAAGTAGGACCTCGATTAATTTAATTTTCAATGTGCTGCTACAACTTTTCCTGAGCTACATTTTGGTTTTAAAAAAATCAAGCAGTAACTGCTGCCACTTCTTCAGTTCCCCGTCCTTTGACCTTGATTTTTACCTTGAAGTTGGACCTCGATTAATTTGATTTTCAATGTGCGGCTACAACTTTTCCAGAGCTACATTTTGGTTTACAAAAAAAAAATCGAGCAGTAACTTCTGCCACTTTTTTCAGTTCCCCGTCCTTTGACCTTGATTTTGACCTTGAAGTTGGACCTCGATTAATTTGATTTTCAATGTGCGGCTACAACTTTTCCTGAGCTACATTTTGTTTTGTTTTTTAAATCAAATCGAGCAGTAACTTCTGCCACTTTTTCAGTTCCCCGTCCTTTGACCTTGATTTTGACCTTGAAGTTGGACCTCGATTAATTTGATTTTCAATGTGCGGCTACAACTTTTCCTGAGCTACATTTTGTTTAAAAAATCAAAATCGAGCAGTAACTTTGTTTTACCTTGATTTTGACCTTGAAGGACACGTGCTATAGAAAAACAAACATCATATTCGTGTTTCTCGTGATCTAGTTGATCATATATGTCATTTTGGGAGAAATCGGAGGTTGTCGCTAAATAAGTCGCTAAATAAGTCGCCAACTTCACGGACATGTTGAACTATGAAATTACGGGCATCCGTAATCTCCCATCCCCTCCCGGTGACCAAACATCAACAAAAGAACCAATCTGTCATCGGTACAGTCAATTTGTCCTGTTTGGAAACACTTTGATGCGCATGGAAAGACAATAATCAAGAATGGCCTCAGGACTGGAAATTTGCTGTTTGGGCCAGGGCCTATTTTAACATGTTAACTGGGGGGGGGGGCAAATGCCCACCCAGTGAGCCGTTCCCCCCCCCCCCCCCCAGTATGTTGCCCACCCTGATTTCTGTATTTCCATGTCATTTTTCGCTCGATAGGTATCAATTAAAATAAAATATGCTTACCTGGTGATAAATGCACTGGCGGATCCAGCCTCTCTCCGTGGGGAGGGGGCATTTTTTTTGTGGCAAAAAGGAACCCCCATTTTTTACCCTCCGCAGATTTGGGCCGGTCACCTTATTTTGGTATTCGAGCTTAAGAAATTCACTTTAAAAAATGTGGATTTTTTTCCCGAAAAAAATAATCTCATTTTTTTTTGGGTCAAAAACCTTGATTTTGTTTTTGAAAAACTTTGAAAATCCGAGATAGACATTTTTAAGAGAATGTCATTTCCTTTCTTTTGATGTTTTTTCCTTTCTCAATTTGCTTCAAAACTCTATTTTTTACAATTGTTCAAACATTATCGTTTTTCCACCAAAAATGGCATGACATGACGTGAATAAAACGTCATTATCTCCCACAATACTACATCAATTTCATTTACATTTGGTGAGAAGACGTAGAATTGATGCAGCATAAGCTACTGAAAGTTTGACGCTGATATCTATCATAGTTTTCAAGTTATTGAAAACAAAATCCCCCCCCCTCAGCGTGTTAAGTGCCACCTTAAAATCATAAAAATTGCCTTTGCAGCAGTCAAAATCCTGCTATCCACGGTAGAAAACAGAAAATTTCGCGCCATTTGGCGGCGTGACACAACTTTCGCAATTGCTTATACAATTTGGAAAATGGGAAAATGAATTCAATTAACCCTATTTGTAACAGGGGGCGGATTCCGCCCCCCCCCCCTCATGTTTTTCGCAGATATCTCCAGAACGGCTGGGAGCAGGCCCATGAAATTTTGATACTTTTCATAGAATTGAACTCCGCATTTGGAGTCAAAATTTGAGTTCTTAACTTGAACAGAGGCGGTTCCAGGGCACAGTTTTGGGTGGGTTCGGAGGCGACATTTGGCGAAAATACGGAAATGCGATCTTCACGGTTTCTTCCTAACTGCATCAAGTATGAAGGAGTTACATCGGCTTACCGTGATTGCAACAAGTGCAAATTAGATGATGTTAATGAAATATCATACAAAATTGCATGGCAGAGGCGGTTTCAGGGGCTTGAAAAGGGGGGGTTTCCAGGAAGTATTCAATGCTTGGTGGGAAGCCAATAGAGCAATGTAAGGGGCATTTATAGCTATCAAGATGTAAAAGATAGCTTCTGCTTCCATTATTTGCATAATTTATTACATATAGAGTTTCAGGGGCGTGTTCAGGAACATGAAAAGGGGGGTGACTGGCATGGTGATGACGATATGCCAGCGATAACGGCGCAATATACGTTTATCTTATAACAATATATGCACATATGAGACCAGAAAAGGGAATAAAGTCATTTTTTGCAGAGGCGCGCTCAGGAATGGAAGAAAGGGGTCATATTATTGCAAGGAAACTAAGAGGCATGGGCGTACAATGACATAACATACTGCAGTTTTCGGATGAAACACGCACCACAGGCTACTCTACGAACGATTATAAGATAATAGGCGAGTTCAGGTAGGGTAAAATGGGGGTAAGCAATGTTAATTGAAGTTGTAAGTGAAATAGTCACTGTTGACTAGTTAGTATCATAATAGCGGATAATATACTTATCAAAAGGTCTTGCGCCGCCCTAGTTTGGATCCTGGATACGCCTATGATGAAGTGCAACATGCAAAAAGGAACTATCTATGATCAGTAACATATTTATAGTGCTGGGTAGCAACTTGTCTGCGGTTAATATTTTTCCCAATTTTACCCCCATTTTTCACTAACCTGGTACCGCCTATGGCAAAAAAATATGATTTATAACTGTTTTTTCTAATGTCTCAATCACATACCATTTCATTTATCAAAAAAACAACATCAAAAAATGGTTTTATTACGCATTTACTTCACCCCCATATTGAGTGACCTGCACACGCCTATGATTTTTGAATTTTAAAACGTCACCGTCATATATCAATTTCCGATTCAATCTCTATCGATTCCTATTAGTTGTGTTAAAATCGGACGATAAACATGAAAGTTATGTTGGATCAAAAATACCACTAAAATTTGTAGTTTTTGCCTCCCTGTTGCCCCCCTATCCCATTTTTTTTATTTATTATTTATAAATGTAGATCGTGTTGAGGAGAACCAAACACCGTTTCATTTTTGAAAATCGGACGGGTAGATCTCGAGATCTCCGGGGGGCGGAATCCGCCCCCCCCCCCCCCCTGTTACAAATAGGGGTAGCCAGGAGCCTGTTACAAATAGGGTTAAGTGTCTGGCAGAAGCTCTCCCTGGCGGTAATTGCTGGCACTGTCGGATCCATGGGGGGGGGGCATCAGGAGCAAATGCCCCTCCCCTACAGGAATCTGGGAGGGGCATTCAATACAAGTATGCCCCCGCGCGTTCCCTGCACTGCACGTGAAAAGCAATGATCTTAGGAGAAAACTTTACGAAAATGGAAGTTTTTTTCTCGAGTGATTTAATTTTAAGTTCGTAGCAGCCCCTGCTACGAACTTAAAATTAAATCACTCGAGAAAAAAACTTCATTTTCGTAAAGTTTTCTCCTAAGATCATTGCTTTTCACGTGCAGTGCAGGGAACGCGCGGGGGCATACTTGTATTGAATGCCCCTCCCAGATTCCTGTAGGGGAGGGGCATTTGCCCCTGATGCCCCCCCCCCATGGATCCGACAGTGCCAGCAATTACCGCCAGGGAGAGCTTCTGCCAGACACTTAATTGAATTCATTTTCCCATTTTCCAAATTGTATAAGCAATTGCGAAAGTTGTGTCACGCCGCCAAACGGCGCGAAATTTTCTGTTTTCTACCGTGGATAGCAGGATTTTGACTGCTGCAAAGGCAATTTTTATGATTTTAAGATAAATTGGGAACGCGCGGGGGATACTTGTATTGAATTCCCCCCCCCCCCCCAGATTCCTGTGGCGGGGGCATTTTCCCATGATGCCCCCCTCCCCGTGGATCCGCCAGTGGATAAATGTATACAAATCCAATGTAAATGTCATGATATTCCTAAGTTTTAGTATTTCCCAGCCAAAATAAGTATCTTTAAATTATTCCCGGAATATCTTGAATTTCAATATCCTTTGAACAATTGCTCATTAGCGGCAGAGTGGGGGATACCGGGGGTTGTTGGATCAGGAACGTCGCCACACAATTTGGACTGGGTGGGGGCAACTGCTGAGCCGATTGTGTTCAATTTTGGTGTGTGGTTAGGGATCTCTCAGCCGCCACTTCCCTACAAGTCAGGGATGGGGTGCTTCTGCACGTGCGCACGTATGCACCACGTATTTGTATCTCAGAAGCTACTTCCCTGATCGAGATGAAATTTACCATACATTTCCTTTGCGAATTCGCTCGTTCATCGCCAACTACGGCGCCTTACTGGTTCGGTAAAAAAGTTATGGAAGAAAAATGGCGAATGACCTCAGGGTGTTTACCTCGTGGAGGTCACAGGATAAAAATACCACATGGATCTTTGCTTTGGCGGATCCAGAACGGGTGGTTGGAGGGGGAGGCAAAGTTCCAAAAAGTCTCACACAATTCTAAAAACGCATCGGATTTGGCTTGCTTATGCATTGATAGCTTATTCAAAGCTAACTTTCCTTAGTAAAAGTTGATTAGATTTTCTTCTATATTAGGAAATGTGTCAATCTTGAGCCAATTTCAAGCGTTTTTTTTTTGGGGGGGGGGGCAATTGCCCATTTTGCCCAACCGTAGATCCGGCACTGGATCTTTGTATTTTTCAGAAGATGCGGGACTCTGGTGAAAATTGGGCAAATTTAGCCATTTCCTGTGGATTTATATGCATTTTCATGTTTCTCCAATGACTTATAATTCTTTCAAAATAGTCTTTCAAAATAGACTTCACCTTGGGTCACCGATATAAAAATCATCCGAAATAGCAGAATTGTAGATGTTTATGATCTGATTAAATCCTGTGAGTATCTAACGGATCGGTCAAACAATGTGGCTGCGGCACGACCTTACATTTTTGAAGGTGGGATCACTAGACTTGACTTAGTGACATGACCTGAGGAGACCCGAGGTAAACAAAATAACAGGATTTGGGCAATTGACAGGCAAGCAGTTGTACCAAAAATGGCGGCGCGAAATGGCGTCGTTTTCCGCTATTTCCAAAAACCTAAGGGGGAGGGTATCCGCTCCCACTGGTGGATCCAGGGGGCGGACATCAGGGGCAAATGCCCCCCCCCCCACACACACACAGGAATTTGGGGGAGGCATGCAATACAAGTATGCCCCTCCCCCCCCCCCCCCCGCCTGTGCGTTCCTGCACTGAACGTGAAAAACAATGATCTTAGGAGAAAACTTCATGAAAACGGATTTTTTTCTTCTCTCAAGTGATTGAATTTGAAGTTGTTATGTATCCCTTGCTTTCAATGATAGATAAAACAGCGCACCTGATGTAATTCAAGCAGCCCCGGTGACACGCGCCCAGCTGGAGGCTGTGGGCAGAATCTGCCCCCTCCCGGATTTTCTCAATAACTTTAAAACTGTGATAGATATCAACGTGAAACTTTCAGTACCTTATACTGCATCAATTCTACGTCTTTAAAAAAATCAATGAAAGTAATGTAGTATTTTGGAAGATAATAACGTTTTAATGACGTCTTGTCATGCCATTTTTGGTGGGAAAAAATACATGTTTGAAAAATCGTTAAAAAATACAGTTTCAAAGCAAATTGCAAATAAGAAACGTCAGAAGAAAAGAAATGACATTCTCTTCCAAAAGGCTATCTAGGATTTGTGATTTTTTTTTTGGTTTTTGACCCCACAAAACATTATTTTTTTTGTCGGAAAAATGTCCACAAAATCAATTTTTGTCAATTCGAAAAGTGAAATTCTTAAGCTCGAATACCAAAATAAGGTGACCGGTCCAAAATCTGCGGAGGAAAAAAATGGGGATACCTTTTTGCCAAAAAAAGATGCCCCCAAAATTGGGTCATCTTTTTGCCCCCCTAGTGGTTTTCCTTTAAAATAGGCCCTGCCCCTGATATAGGGAGGCCCCTGGGTGACTGCCCCCCCCCCCCCCCCGCCCCCCCCCCCCCCCACCTTGAAATTTGGGCCATTTTCTGGACTTTTTGGGTCCAAAGAATTTTGCTCTCTTACCTTACCTTACCTTACTTTGCTCGGGATTTGAAAGAAGGCCCTAAGGCCTGTAGGTCCCGTTCTCATCGAGCTCCTATGTTCCATACTGACTCAATCAGTGTCCGGCATTGGCACTGGCAGGGGCACGGGCGGCAGGGGTACCTGGATGAAGGGGCGGCACCTAGATGAAGGGGCAGCACTTTTCTGAAGGGGCGGCACCTTTCTGAAGGGGTGGTACCCGGCTGAATGAACATCTTCTGAGGGGCGGCACCTGCTGAAGGGGCGGCAACTGACTGAAGGGACAGCACCCGGTTTAGGGGGCGGCATATTTTTGAGGGGCAACACCTGTCTGAAGAGCGGCATCTTTTGAGGGACGGCACCTGACTTGGGTGGCGTCCGGTCAGTGGCGGCACCTGGGTATGGGACAGCGCCTCGTCGATGGCGGCACCTAGAAGGTGGCGGCACATTGGAATGTCCAAAAAAAGTGGTGCGACTAGTCTGAATGGTCTGTTAGGCGTCGACGCCCCTGGACTGTCCGGTATGTAGTACCGGAAGTGAGCCCAGTGGGCATCAAGCATAGCCTTGAAAGAGTTTACAGTGGGAGAACAGACGACGTCAGCTGGCAAGCTGTTCCAGTCGCAAGCTCTTCATATTTGTTCAGGAAATTTGCTCTCTTTTCGCCTGATCTTACCGACATTGTAGTTAAAATATAATTCAATTTTCCTCACAAGGATTTAATATATATTACAAATCAGGATGTTTTACTTTCCAAGTAAAATAATTAAAACAAAGATGAAAATCTTAACTTGCCTGACAATACAATTTTACTCTCCACCTATGGATTTTTACTCTCCGGGACCAGGTCATGAAATGCAAAATTCAACACAGCCCCCCCCCCCCACACTTTGTATGACGTTCCTACGCCTATGCATGGGAGAACCGCCCCTGGAAATGTGTTAATTTTGTGTCGATTTCACGACCCCCGTTTTGTCAATTCGAAAAGTGAATTTCTTAACTCGAATACCAAAATAAGGTGACCGGTCCAAAATCTGCGGAGGAAAAAAATGGGGTACCTTTTACCACAAAAAGATGTCCCCAAAAATGGGTTATCTTTTTGCCCCCCCCCCCCTAGTGGTTTTCCCTTCAAATAGGCCCTGGTTTGGGCAGTGCGTAAAATACCTGCATATTATTTGGCTTTGCTGCTGCATTTCCGAGGTGCTGTTTCGAAGCTAAACATTTCAAGCGCCGGGTCCTGAGGCCATTTTTGTAAAAGAATGGCTACAGGTCAACAGTGTAAATTGGGCCTCTGGCCATCCGGAAAAACGAAGTTTGCTTACCACCACAGTTCAAGTTTGACCATGCTACCTAAAAAAGACAGGGTACATTGTTTGTTTGTTTTTTCAAGAAAAGAAACGTGTTCAAAAACTTTGTCTGGGAGTACCTGGAAGCCAAGGGCCGGCGCAAGCGGGATCCGGATGCACCAACATTCCAAAAGCGCGAGTTTGTGGGAAATTATTTCGCGAGACGGGCGACGTGTAGGTAGGGAGTCCATCACAGAAAAAAAACTACGAATTCGAGTCATTATTCTAGTCATTCATTATGATCTGGGTAGCTGTTACCCAGATCTACACAGCAGAGTCGCTGCTATACTAGTTGCTGTAATGGACATCCCTCATTACTTTTGTTGAATAATGTGGGATAGCGTTTTGTTTGCTTATAATGTATAATAGAGTTAATAAAAACCTCAGCCTCATACTATGTAATATATTAATTAAAAAATCAACAAAAGAGACGACAGTTTCAGGCGTAGCCCATCTTCAGGTCTCAGATAGACCTGAAGATGGGCTACGCCTGAAACTGTCGTCTCTTTTATTTCATTTTGTATTAATATACCAGTAAGGCGCCGTAGTTGGCGATGAACGAGCGAGCGCGAAATAAATGTATGGTGAATATCAACCCGATCGGGCAAGTAGTCCCTGAGATACAAAAAAGGTGCGCACGTGCGCACGTGCAGAGGCACCCCGTCCATGACTTGTGGGTAGGCGGCGGTTGAGTGGTCCCTAACCACACACCAAATTTGAACACAATCGGCTCAGCCATTCCTGAGATATAGAATAGGGGTGAGCACGTGCGCACGTGCAGAGGCACTCCACCCCTGACTTGTGGAAAGGCAACGGCTGAGAGGTCCCTAACCACACACCAAATTAAAACGCAATCGGTTCAGCCGTTCCTGAGATATAAAATAGGGGGTGCACGTGCGCACGTGCAGAGGCACCCCACCCCTGACTTGTGGAAAATTGACGGCTGAGGGGTCCCTAACCACACACCAAATTTGCACACAATCGGCTCGGCAGTTGCAGAGTTTTTGCGAGAAAACACTTTCCAACACCCCTCACGCGTCACGCGTCACGCGCAGTGGTAGTCACCCACGTGAGTCGGTACTGGTCTCAAACAGGGTAGGTTGGATGGGCTGCTCAGCAAAGAAGTCAGCTTGTCAATTGGACGTATGGTTGCAGAGATATGAGCTTCTCAAAAGCGTCGCCACGGCTCGGGCCGGGCCGGGCCGGGCCGCTCATATTCAGATTTTTCCCATATACCACGGAAAGACGAGCGAGCGCTTCGCGCTCGCTCGTTATTACATAGTATGCGGCTGTCGTTTTTATTAACTCTATCCCTCATTACTGAGCGATTTGGGGGTTCAGATATAATCGTATAAATATGGTTCATAGTGTTTCCGACGTCTTTTTATTCACGATCTCAGCGCCTTTCCATGCAGATGGTTTATTCCAGCAAAGTCAAGTTAAGATGGATGCAAAGTTAAAACCACACATCCACGTTAAAAAGTAGAGACAATGAAAACTTAAAGGTCAGGAAAAAGCACTCCGCCGGCCTACATGCTTGCAAACTGTTTCAACACGAAATAATTGCTGGGGCGATACTGGCGAGAGTTCCACGTTTCGGTGCTGTGGTCGCTAGGCCCTGCTTCGGACGTAGCTACTTCTTCGTGTTCGGGCCATGGGAACTCCGGTTAGCAGCAGATAAAATGATACAGACGAAGAACATAGCAGAGGGGCGCCTGGCAAGGATGTCCTCACAACTTCATTATAACCAGAGAGAAGCCTCTCAAATCCGAGAAGTAAACCGAGAAGCCTTAGAAAACATAAGAGAAAATACTCAGTTATTTAAATATGTCACTAACGGGCGTAGTTACTAACGGCAAGTAATCAGTATTTACAACAATATCATCCATTCTGCAGTCAGACTTCTCCCATTTTCCAACAGACACACAGATCGACATTCTTTTACACGGAACACATCTCAGCACTGGTGAGCGGTGCAGGGTGGCTCGATCCTTTCAACAATTCCTTTTATATTCAAAAAGATTCAACTCTTAAGTTGTGAACCAAGGGGCGGCGGTCAGCATGGGTCAGCAACGTGCTGCTTTGGAGGGGCGGTGGGCGATGCCTCCGTGACGACGGTCGGTTTAGTTGAGTTTACGTTTCAGTTCGCGAGAGGTGCCATGTTATATGCAGTGTGCATTTGCACCAATCGCACTTGTATTGTTTATTATATTTGTTTGTTTGATAATATATTTTTGATTGATTGATTTGATTGATTGAGTTGAAGATTTTTTTTTCCGCCCTCGAAGCAGCGCGAACAATAAATTGTATTCTGCCTATACTTATTTAAAGGGAAATAATGACCTTTTCCCACACAAATGGAGTTATTACTTGAAATCGACAGACGAGACCAAAATATATTGTAAATTCATCACATTATGCATAAAACTTTCCTACCGAAAGATATTTCAAGTTATAGTTGATAAGCGTTCCACATTTATAACGGTCGGTACTCAGCAAGTACTCGGGTAACGAATTCAATAAATTAGCCTCCCTTCGCATTGTTATTTATCATGAAAGTATGCAATATGTTTCCTGCACTCTATCTTTTGCGAATATGTGCCAATCTTGTATGAACAATCAACAAGAATTAAAAAAAGGAATTGAAATCGGCAGTTTAGTTTCGCCCCGGACGGCGACTTATTTAGTGTATGCAAATTGTTGAGAGGTAATTCAACGAGAGGCAGGTATTCAACGTTGAACAGATTGATGTCGCGTTTCGTTAGTGGAGGGAAAACACTGATCATGAACTCCGAAAGAAGTATATGTACTTGCTGTTTAATTTGTCCAAACTTCCAACTTTTAATTAGGGAATAATTGTATTTAATTCTTAAATTTAGATCACGTCATTTGTATACCGTAACGGTAGCCTAAGCAATTGTTGCTAACAAATTCAAAAGGTCATTATTTCCCTTTAAAGGGAAATAATTACATTTTTCCACACACAAAATGGAGTTATTACTTGAAATCGATAGACGATACCAAAATATATTGTAAATTTATCATATTTTACATATACACATTCCTACCGAAAGATATTTCAAGTTAAAGTTGATAAGCGTTCCACGCTTATAACGATCGGTACTCACAAGTACTTGATAACGAATTCACTGTCCGAGCTAAAATTAGCCTGCCTACGCAATTTTATTTATCATGAAGGTATATATGTTTCATGCACTCTGTCTTTTGCGAATATGTACAAAACTGCTATGAAAGTCAACAAACATTTGAAAAGGTGCATTGAAATCGGCTGTTCAGTTTGGCCCCGGACGGCGACCTATTTACTTATAACGGTATAACGAGATCGGGGCAGCAGATCGTTCCAGCAGCAGACAGTGAGGCAAACACTTGCGATCCTTACTAACTCGGTTACGTGTGTGCGAAAGTGAGAATGTGAGATTCCAAGGGGCATAGCTGGAGGGCAGTCACTTGCTGATTTCAGCAGCGACTACTTTCTGCCTTCTTATTTTGTACCACAGCTAACACACCACAGCCCTCCTCTCTTCATTTGCTTTTTATTTATTCTTCCATTTCTTAGCTGGGAGTGCCGTGACATTTTCTCCTTTGTTCTCTGGTGGTAAAGGAAATAGTCCACCTTCAACATTAGTTTTAAACTGAGATAGCAGTTGTGTAGCCCGTGTTGAGAAATCCTTATCTTGACTGCTTTCTTGACTGAAAAGACTCTCCAGCCGAAGATATTGGACTTTTTGGCGAAGGAATGCGGCGCATATATGATATACCGTACCGTCTGAATTGTGCCAGCACTGCATGGAGCATGCGCAGACCAATAACGCACACGATACAATTAATAATTTACAACCTTCTGTCCTGAATTGGCGCGATGTAGGACCATTTTTAAAAATAAAAATAAAACTGTATTAAAAAATATAATAAAATCGTGTTCTGAATTTTTTCCGAAGTTGAACCTTTAACGTAAGGTGATGTGCGTCGTTGGGATAGAGGGCGGGGGCACTCCTGGTCATCTGTGCATAGGCAGTGATGGCCTACGTTACGCTACGGTATGTTTTTTGGTAACACGTAGCTCAAGAAATCGTTCCGTAGCGTAATTGAAGTATTTCGTAGCGCACTACCGACAAATATTCAAATAACGTAACTGCTACGCAAGGTATTTCGTAGCATACACATCAGGGGGCGGCGCCACAGCGGGAGAGGGGCAGTGGCGGGCAAATATTGCGCCCTCGAACTTAGGGAGGCCCCATAAAAACAAAGGGAAGCCCCTCGCAAATATACAAAAATACTCAGCAGTTCCTAAATACATAGACAATTGGAATGAGTTTCAAGTCGCTCCTTGAAATAACAACCAGTAGATGTTCGAGGAGGCACCTAAAAAAATAAGCGTGACAAATTCAAAGGAGGCCCTTAAAATGGCAATTGAGGCAAACTCCAAGAAGACCCTAAAAACTACACACACAAGCTCCAAATATCTCCTAAAGAGATGCCTGACACAAGCACCAAGAAGGCCGCGAAAAGACAGCCGAGACAAGCTCCTAAAATTCCCTAAGAAGACACCCAATATAGACTCCACATAGGCCCCTACGACAATAACCGGGAAAGCTGTTCATGGGATACTTCAAAGGAGGCTTCTACAACCACAAAATATTCCGTGAAAGCCCCTAGGAAGGCGGTCGAGAAGATGTTTGCACGAGGCCCCCACGAAAATAGCCGGGAAGTCCCTTTCCCAAATGGAGCCCTTGCCTTCGGTTTGCCCCTCCCCGACACAAATCCATGGCGCTGCCCTGCAGAGCATATGTTGCTGATGGTAATGGGTATCTCTTATTCTCATTGGAATCTTGTATAGCTGAGGGTAACCTTACTGTTAAATACGCTACGCCGTCACTGTTCATAGGTGGCGGCATAGAAGAAGACAAATTTATGTTCTCGATTCATTACAAATTGGATGTTTTCCCCACGAATTTTCAACATACAGGTATTCAATACATTATAATGCACTCATGAAACATTTATCTGAACCGTTTTCCGTAATCAATCAATAACATCTTATAAATCCGTGATACATTCGGCGGATTAACTTGGCCCCCTATGACGACTTATTTAGTGTATGCGATTTGTTGAGAGGTAGTTCAACAACGTTGAACAGATTGATACAAAAGCGCCAGATATGTCGCGTTTCAAAAAGTGGAGGGAAAACACCGATCATGAACTCCAAAAGAAGTATATGTACTTGCTTTTAATTTGTCCGAGCTTCCACACATCAGCCTTTCACAACTTCCACAACCCTCCACACATCAGAACTTCCGCGCATCAGTTTTATAACATAACAGTAGCCTCAGAAATTATTATTGAAAACAAAATTAAAAGGTCGTTATTTACCTTTAATAATTAATTAATTTGACTCAGAGATTTGATATAAAATGGACATTAGCCGTTTTCACGAAGGATTATTGCGCTGAAAAGATTCTGAAAAGTTTCTGAAAAGTTCTAAAAAGTTTTAGTATAAAAGTCTTAGTTTAAAAGTCTTAAGTATAAAAGTTGTATTTTATACCAATAATTTTACACCAAAACTTTTAAAAACTTTTCAGAAACTTTTTAGTCTTTTCAGCGCAATAATCCTTCGTGAAAACAGCTATTGTCTGCATTTTTAATATAATAAAATAATGCCTACGAACATCAAAGACTGGTACGACCGCGGCTTAGCTCCCTTTATACTAGGTTGTAAGTTGATACATGATTACTATTTGATAACCCTAAATGTTCCAAGCGGCTTGGGGCGCTGCCAATCTTCGCCGGTTGCAAGGTGAACAAGCAAGATTTTGCTACGGTAGGGTCTAGAAGAAAAACTGCACATAACTGTCTTGAAACGTCAAAAGTATTCATATTGAGAAGAAAATGACAGCCATATAACTGCGCCGCCAAGAGGCGTGGAATTTGAGGTTTGGGAAAGCATGGAACACTATTTTGCTATTTGAATCAGACCGTAGTATTAGCACGAGGAAATGAGACTGGAGCAAAAGGGAGGGCCAAAAATCATGTCCCCCCCCCCCCCCTTAGGGCTAAATGGGTCCCCGGGAGCCGCCGGTGCCCCCTCCCCATAATCTAAGGTCGCGGCGCCAAAAGGGCCATCCAGTCCAAAATCCTTACGGGAGGCCCTGGTAATGTGTCTGTACCTTGTCGATAATCACATAACCTCCAGCTTGTGACCATCCTTTCAATCTATATCCCTTTCCAGCAGCCTTGCTCTCACGTAACGTAATCGTGTTCGTATCCGCCATTACGTTCCATTATGCCCTCAGTCGGAGGTTAATTGAATCTCCGTGTTGACGTTGAGACTCTGGCACGTTATGAGTGTGGTCGGTCACAGGTCAGCAGATGAAACGTATCACCGAGTGTATCACCGTATCACCGAGTGAACAACGTATCACCGAGTGTATCACCGTATCACCGAGTGAACAGCGCACGGTGCGCGTAGACAGGGGCGCAACCAGACCTCCGGCAAGAGGGCGGGGGAGCGGTGCATGGCATCCGCAGGGGGCCCCTCGGCAAAAGCCCCCATCCCCCCCCCCAAAGCGCGAAAAAGGTATCTCCTCGGATTTAGGCCACTATATTTTGCAAGGCCCCTAAATGGTCGTAAAAAACGTCGGACATGTCCATGTTGAACAGAACCTATGCGTAGATTGACTAATAAGTTCGTAGTCCGATACAAAATCATTTGTGGCAACTGACTCCTTTTGGCACCACCGTATTAACACGCGCACCGATGTGGGGGCGGACATCCCCCCCCCCCCCCCCTGAGGTTTGTCGTGAATAATGGGAAAACAGCGGCACGCAGCGGCGCCAAACTTGGCATAGTTGTTCGGGCATCAATTATCCAAATTGTGTGCAGTTTTTTACCTCAAGTCATTTCAGGTCAGGTCAACAGGTCACGTTAAGTGACCCCACCTCCAAACACGTTTTTTAACGTGTGCGGTCGTGCCAAAGCCACAGTGGTTTACCGAGTGGTTTGAAACTCACAGGATTCAATTAGACCATACGTACCTACAATTCTTTTATCTCTAATTTTGTGCATCGGTGACCTAAGGTCATATCAATTTCGTGACCTCTCCATTATGTCATTGCGTCAATGGGGAGAAATAAAAAACACGTATAAATCCACAGAAAATGCCTAAATTTGACCAGTTTTCACCAGATACACCATTCTGGTGCTAAATGTAAGGACTCACGTCACATTTTTGTTCTGTGACCTCTAAAAGGTCAACTCAGGTGACCCCAAGGTCACGTGTGGTTTTTCTTCAATAACTGTTTGCCAAATCAAGGTAGATTAATGGGGTTCTCAACATTGTGTTTGGCTCGTCGAGACGCGTCGTCCGTCGATTGATGTAAAATTTGAACTTGACTTGACCTTGACCTGACCACAAGTCAGGTCATTTTCGGATATGACCTTACTAGGTCATGGTCATCCGATATACAATTCGATGCGTCTCGACGGAGATATCTGTAGGCATATAGGAGATATATGTAGACTGTAGGTATCACTTTATCATGCGTATGTCAAAAGTTATTCCCTGAAAACAATTCAGCGATTTTTAGAATGTTTCAAGTTCGATGACCTCCCCTGAGCTGACTACTGACCTGAGATCAAATCTGATGAAACTTGAGTGACATGGCAAATTCAATTCTCTTTCGGACGTTTTTTCGTGCGTAGCTAGCTTTTTTAGGTCTCGAGATATAGACGGTTTTAGGTAAGGACATCCATATATGGCCGAAATATTACCTTTGTTGACCTCTGGTGACTTCAATATTGACCTGACCTAAAACGTGACCTTAGTAGATACTTTAATTAGACCTTCTTTCGAGCTATCTAACGTTGCTTTCTGTTTGTTGCTACGTTGCATGTTTTTTATATCTTAGTGGGGCGGGTATCCCCCCCCCCCTCCGTCGGTTCGAAGTTGGCGCGGACCCCGTCGGTGCGCGGGTTAACAATTTGAGTTGCACGCACAAGGCACCTTGAAGGTCCCAGCAGCAACACAATGAAGAAGAGGCAACGCGAAACGTCGGGCCCTCGACATTTTACGTTGCCCCGATTGTTCACGTTTCTAACATATTACATTGCAAACACATAAATTCGAGGTAATTCACTGATGTGTAGAGTATGGAATGTGGAGGCGATTTACGAGAAACGATCCGTCATAAGTTTGCAAAGACAATTTCAGAAAAAGGCAACGTGTAAAACTTCAGTTAAAAAAAATGAGCGATCACGGGCTCAATTGGCGCAATAGGGTAGGGACCATTTTCGTAAGGTGGGGTTTAAGTATATTCGTTGGAAGCACATTTTTTACGCATTACACTGTTCCAATTTCTTTATTCAAAATAATGAATCCATTAAAAAAAATCGGAAAAGAAACAAAAAGAAATACTGGATGGTGATCGGCCGAATTAGTCGTGACGTCATACTATAGTTCCCCTCAGGGTCACACATATACCGCACAAAAGCTATTACGAAGCCCATGTTGAGAGTGTGTTTTCTGTGGTGGCTTTGATAGACTGGATTGACTGGATGAGGATTAGAGGGCGTAGGACGAATATTAGGTTGTTGTTAAGACTTAAATGTTTTTAAAAAGCTTCAGCTCCTTCGTGACACTAACATGACGCCTGTTTTTTTTTTTAAAGCCACAGCACAAAACTTACCATCCTTAGGGATGTGGAGCATGGCCTCCCGTGTAAGCAAAATATGTTCCCTACCGTGCCCAAGGGCGTCGCCACCTTCTGAAAGTTGGGGGAGAGGGGACGGAGGCATTTTGAAGTCGATTCTTTCCATGCAACGCCCATAGGCGTAATGTTAAAATCTGAAAATGTTGGGGGTGGGGGGGGGGGGGGGGGGACGTGATCCCCCGTCCTCCCCGCCTCCGACGCCCATGACCATGCCTGCCCTATTGTAATAATGGTTTTGTCTACGAGATGGTCTGGGGGTCTGGAGGAGGGCCCCCTCCCCGTAGGGCCGCAGCGCAGCGAGCGAATGCGAGCGGAGCGTTCTAAACGTGGGTCCCTGCGACCGTAAATGCTGTAAAGGTTAGGTCAGGGTTGATTATGTTATTACGTTCGCGTTCGAGCGTTCGAAAATAATTGAATTTGATGTCACTAAAGTTCCACCAGAATTGACCAAAGGTCAATAGTTAGGTCAGCAGAAGCACTTGAATCCGAAACATTATAAAAATCACCGAATACTTTTTAAGGAATAACTTTTGACAGAAGTAATATAGAGCAAAACGGATTTGACTATTGTATTTGTCTCGTCGAGACGCATCGAATAATATTTTGGGTGACCTCAAAGTCAAATCTTACATCAATTGATTCGTCTCGACAAGCCAAATACAATGGTGAAACCCCCATTGCTCTACCTTGATTTGGTAAGGGGTTATTGAAGAATAACCATACGTGACCTGGGGTGACCTGAGTTGACCTCGTGGAGGTAAAACAACAGAAATGTGACACAGGGCTTTGTATTTGGCACAAGAGTGGTGGATCTGGTAAAAACTGGTAAAATTTAGCCATTTCCTATGGATTTATACGTGGTTTCATTTTTCCCCATTTACTTATAATGGGGAGGTAACGAAATCGACCTAACCTTAGGTCACCGATATAACAAATTAGAGATAAACTAATTGTAGGTACTTATCCCCAAATGACATCCTGTGAGTTTCAAACCGTTTGGTCAATCACTTTGGCTGTGGCACGACCGCAAACTTTTTTAGACGGGATTACTCGACTTGACCTGGTGACCTGACCTGAGATGACCCGAAGTAAAAATGTTTACACCATGTGGATAATTGATACCCGAACAGCTGTGCCAAATTTGGCGGGGCTGCCCGCCGACGTTTTTCCGCTATTCATGAAAAACTGGAGGGAGGCGGAAATCCCCCCCCCCCCCTCCCCCGGCAGTGCGCGTGTTAAACCTAGAAAGGGTTAGGCCGTCCGAGAGCACCCCAGGCTCTGGCCGACTGAGGGCCACTCAGTCCGAACAACGACTCTCTTAACGCGCGCCCTGGAGGGCCTCTGATAATTACACGCCCTGGAGGGGGGGGGGGGGGATTTCGCCCCCCCCCCCCCTTATGATCTCGAAAACCACGCAACGTAGCGACAAGCAGAAAACGGTGTGAGATAGCTCGATACAAGCTCTATCGAAAGTATATCGGTCTTTTTTTAGGTCAGGTCAATATTGAGATCGCCAGAGGTCAGCAAATGTCAAATTTTCCAGATTTATAACCTCGCTCCAGAAACCCCCAAATATCTCGAAAACTATGATAGCTAGGCACAAATGAAAAACAGTAATCGAAAGCTCTCCAAATATCCAATAGCTAATGTGTCCTCAAATTTGAGCTCAGGTCAATAGTTTAGGCTCCAGAGGTCATCAAATGTCAAAAAGGTTATTGTTGGGCAAAACTGTTTTTCGCTAATAAAGATAAAGCAATACGTTTGACGCCATCGTGTTTGTCTCGTCAAGGCACTTTTAATCATATTCATGTTGACCAGGTTAGGTCAACTGAGAAATGTAACCTCAGGTCAAGGTCAGGTGGTGACCCAAGTAGGTCGTGTTGCATATTGGGATACGTGTCTCGACGGGACAAACACATTGGTACCGTTTTCATTTCTCTATCTTCATTATGTCGATAGTTATTGACAAATCAGTGTTGGCGGTCACGAAATTGACCCGACCTTAGGTCACAGATATTAGAAATCCGAGATATAAACAAATTGTAGGTATCTATGACCTTATGAAATCCTGCAAGTTTGAAACCGATCGGCCTAAAATTGTGACTGTGGTACTACTGCAAAAGTTTTGGAGGTGGGATCATCGCGTGAACTAGTCTGGTGACCTGACCTGAGATGACCCGAGGTCAAAATTGATGTGGGTAGTTCATTTACGAACAGGTATGCAAAAAACGGCGGCGCGCAGCGCCGCCGTTTTTCAGCTATTCTCGAAAAACCGGAAGGGTGTGCGGATTTCGCCCCCCCCCCCCCCCCCTCCAGGGCGCGTGTTAAGCCAAGGGGCCCTCGGCCGCTCGGCCGCTTCCATTGGGACGAGGCCCTCCCCCATTGGGCAGAGGGGCCCGAAGTCGGCCTAATGGGGGGGGCACATGCCCCCTGTCCCCCCCCCCTGGCTGCGCCCCTGTTCGTAGACAATACAATGGCGGACGCTCGGGTGCTCGAAAATGGTTTTACGCGGGACACCGCATAAAAATCGTCACCCCATATAACTCAAAGCCAGGCCCTCACAGAAAGCTGCCTTTGATTATAGTCGATGACTTTCGAACGACAGATACATAATTTTCCCCAAAGTTCTGCCCGAAATCAGAGGCAGGATTCGAAAGTGAGGCATAGGGTCGACCTCCGACCTCGTCCGTATAAGTATGCCGTTTAACATCAATCATTTAAAGGGATTATACGGGTTGTTCCCAGAATAATTGAGTTACATAGTAAAACGTACTTATAAAGGTGGTAGAAGTCCCACGGTAGCCACATTTGTCTGGAAATGACCTCTTTTACACGTAAGGACATTCCAAAGTGCGCGGTGATGCCACCGCGTATTTTCTGCAGGACCGGCTGAGGCAGAGCCAGTCATCTCTTTTATGCTAATAAAAACACCTCACGTATGGCATATTTCCGGTAAAATAAGCAATATTTGAAAGAAAATAAACTAGTTTTGTTCCAACGACAGCAGCAGTTACCTAGTTTTCCCATGAAATGCTATATTTTTCATGAATTTTCATGCAAAAAAAAAATAATACGCCACTACCAAATTCTCAACGCTAAAGGCCAGAGAAAAGAAAAACACAAAAACACAAAACCTCAACGAACAGTGTGTAGTAATACAAAGTCCCGTCAGTTTTGAATTGTATAATAATTTTGTGATCCAGTGTAGGAATTGCAGATAATTCAAAACTCTAAAATTGATCTTAGACAAAAGTGGTGGACAGTATAGTGCCGATCAAGTACTCGTTATCTGATACTAGTCTCGAAAAACGCCCAAGTTTAAACGCTGATGGTTTCTGAAATAATGGACTAAATGAGCATTGAGGTCCCTGTTATATGTCTTAAACGTGTGTAAAGCTCATACAACTGCAAAAGAGTGCATTTGCTTTCAGGACGGAAAACCGTATAATCCCTTTAAAGGGATTATACGGGTTTCCGTCCTGAAAGTAAATGCACTCTTTTGCAGTTGTATGAGCTTTAAACACGTTTAAGACATATAACAGGGACCTCAATGCTCATTTAGTCCATTATTTCAGAAATCATCAGCGTTAAACTTGGGCGTTTTTCGAGACTAGTATCAGATAACGAGTACTTGATCGGCACTACTGTCCACCACTTTTATCTTAAGATCAATTTTAGAGTTTTGAATTATCTGCAAGTCCTACACTGGATCACAAAATTATTATGCAATTCAAAACTGACAGGACTTTGTATTACTACACACTGTTTGTTGAGGTTTTGTGTTTTTGTGGTTTTCTTATCCTTTAGCGTTGAGAATTTGGTGGTGGCGTATTCATTTTTGGCATGAAAATTCATGAAAAATATAGAATTTTATGGGAAAACTAGGTAACTGCTGCTGTCGTTGGAACAAAACAAGTTTATTTTCTTCCAAATATTGCTTATTTTACCGGAAATATGTCATAAGTGAGGTGTTTTTATTAGCTTAAAAGAGATGACTGGCTCTGCCTCAGCCGGTCCTGCAGAAAATACGCGGTGGCATCACCGCGCACTTTGGAATGTCCTTACGTGCAGAAGAGGTAATTTCCAGAAAAATGTGGCTACTGTGGGACTTCTACCACCTTTATAAGTACATTTTACTATGTAACTCAATTATTCTGGGAAAAACCCGTATAATCCCTTTAATATTTTATTTTCGACGTAGTGTATGCTTCTTTTGATCCTGCCAAATAATATGTCACGTCATGGTCGATGTACGAGGGAGGTGTCAGGGCCCTGATGACCTTCTAAATTCGCCAGTGTAGGAATGAAGGAAGATAACGAAGGCAATGCTGTTGTCAACAAAAAGTAAAAAAGCGTATTTACGCAGCATCACCTTTCATAAGCGTAAGTACCCATATATCTCACGGCACAACAGTTTTTTTCCGTGTTGCAAATTAAAGTGAAAGGGCAGTGAAGCGAGCACCATTCGCTTGTTCTATAACTTTTGACTTTGACTTTGTCGTGTATATTACACGACAAAGCTGGACACGCTCCACTGTATTAAGTTTCAGTCTCACCTCACGTTGGAATGTGTTCGGGCCCCACCTAACCGCGGCAACACCGACGACTGACTCTGACAGCCTCTGACTCGGACGACTCTGACTCTGACAGCCTCGACTCTGACTATGACAGCCTCGACTCTGACTCTGACTCGGACGACTCTGATTCTGACGGCTGACTCTGAATCTGACGACTCTGGCTCTGACGACTCTGACTCTGACGGCTCTGACTCTGTCGAATCTGAATCTGACAGCCTCGACTCTGACTCGGACGACTCTGACTCTGACGGCTCTGACTCTGACTCTGACGACTTCGACTCTGATGGCTCTGACTCTAATTCTGACTCTGACTCGGGACGACTCTGACTCTGACGACTCTGACTCTGACGACTCTGCCTCGGACGACTCTGACTCTGACGACTCTGAATCTGACAGCCTCGACTCTGACTCGGACGGCTCTGACTCTGATGGCTCTGACTCTGACTCTGACGACCCTGACTCGGACGACTCTGACTCTGACTCGGACGACTTCGACTCTGACGGCTCTGACTCTGACTCTGACAACTCTGACTCGGACGACTCTGACTCTGATGGCTCTGACTCTGACTCGGACGACTCTGACTCTGATGGATCTGACTCTGACGACTCTGACTCGGACGACTATGACTCTGACGACTCTGACTCTGACTCTGACGACTCTGACTCTGACGACTCGGACTCGGACTCGGACGACTTCGACTCGGACGGCTCTGACCCTAACTCTGACTGACTCGGACGACTCTGACTCGGACGGCTCTGACTCGGACGACTCTGACTCGGACGACTCTGACTCTGACGACTCTGACTCGGACGACTCTGACTCGGACGACTCTGACTCTGACGACTCTGACTCTGCCAGTGTTAACAGATGGTCCGGCACGGTAACCGTCCGTGATAGCGTGCAGCCGCAGCCCCACGTAAACATGTAATTAAAGAGGTGCGTGTGATCCATAGCTCTCGGTACGCTGATATACGACCGCTAATTAACGTTTCCGAGGCAAACATGACCGTACCGGCGCAATGTACACCGAATACCATCCACTTCCGACGCCGGGGCACAGTGGGCCGTCCAGCAACCGCTCGAATACCTATCATTCGGGCTATTACCTTCACGGATGAGTGATGAATTGTTTGTCAAAATGAGGCGGCGCTTTTAACCCACTGGGCATAGGTCAATCGCCACGATTATAGTATGGAATAAAAAGCGCACGAACAAAAGTGATGTGGCTAACTGCAAACAGATTCGGTGTAGAAAAAAAAACTCGCGAAGAAAACAGCGAGTGTCCTGTGTCAGTCTCATTTAGGTACCATGTGATCACTGATCTTTCTGGTGCACGACCTTCACCGATGTCGCCTGATCTTTCTGGTGCACGATCTTCACCGAAGTCGCATGGGCACGAAAGGATGCTGAAAGATGATCAAGCAGTTGTATCAGCAACAAATAGATAGCTAAATGAATTTACAGTTCCAGGAATAAAATACACACACAATTATTGAAGTTAATAAACCGACTAAATAAGGCTTGAACCAAGAGCTCCGCCACGTTCCGAAAATTGGGGTGACAAACTCAGCATGGGCGTCCCCACCACTACGGACAGTACGGACCCAGTGTCCGTACAAGTTGGCGAACCTACACAAACTTGTACAGACTATCCGTACAACTTACAAGTTTGCGGAACCATTTGAAGGTGCAGAATTCGAGATATCGATACCTGGAATGTTGATATTATGATTATCTCCCGATGGACTATTTGTGACGAATCGTGACCAGTGGCGTCGCCACGGTTTCAAAACTTGTACGGACACACCACGGCCGGACGTCAGTTGCCGACGGGTTGACGACGCGCTCTACCCCCCTCCCAGCGGCGTATTCCCACTTTTCGTGGGAATACGCCGCTGGATTTCCCCTTCCCCAAAAAACGTATAGATCCGCCCGGAGCGGGGGGGGGGGGGATAGGACGTGATCTTTTGCAGGGGTATATCTGGATAATTTAGCCAAATATCTTTCGCTAAAAAAAATCGCAGAAAGTGGGGCGATCATGGCCTCCCGGCCCCCTTGTTTCTATGCTGGTGACATTTCCGCTCAGGTCAATATTGAGGTCACCAGAGGTCATCAAAGGCAAAATTGCCAAGTTTAGGACTTCGCTCCAGAAACACCCCAAATATCTCGGGAACTATGATAGCTTGGAACGAACGGAGAAACGTAATCGAAAGCTCTTGAAAAATGTTATCGCTTAGGTGTCTTCAAATTTTATATAAGGCAAATAATTTTGCAATAATTTTAACGCCATCGTGTTTGCCTCGTCAATACGATCTGAACCGTATACTTATAGTGATCGGATCGGGTCAAGTTCAAAATATGACCTCATTGGGTTGGTCATTTGGTGACCCAGGTTGGTCATGTAACATGTTCCATATGGGGAGACGCATCACGACGACATAAACACTGTGGTATCAGTCACACGCATTTAGCTAGCACGTCTCTAGCTCTCCCGTTTGTTCCTTGCATTTCCTAAAATTTCAGGAAGCACACCCCCAGCACGGCGCGGGTTACGCCTAATACTGTGCTTGGATAATAATAAAACGCGCGTGCATCAGCATTGTCAGCGCCAGGAGGAAGCCAAATACAGTTCAGTAAAATTACGGCCTGACCATTTATGTGTGTATGTATGTATTTAGGTGCTTCCACAATGTGGGTTTTCTAGCAACCACGTCGATGAACATATAATACACAAATGTTTAAAACTAGGCCTACGACACGACGTACGACACATTTCGACACAAGTTAACATTTACCTGCTTGACAGGTGATAAGGTCAGGGCAGGTTTAAAGGCACCGCTGCTCTCGGCGGCTGACGCACGCACCTCTGCGGGTAGCCTGTTCCATGCATTGGATGCGCGAAATACAAAAAGAACGACGGCCAAACTCGGTTCGGACACGCGGCAGCTGCAGCAGCTCATCGGTAGTTGCCCGTGTGGCAGTTATGTTACTAGTCGCGAAAGTATTTTGTTTTGCTCCCTCGCGTATTTCGCAATATCTCGTAAACTACCGCCAATATCGTGCCCAAACTTTTAGTACCCGCTTTCACATCAAGCACCGTTCACTAAACGGCTAAACGTTTTAGCAATGACAAGGGGAAAATCCCAATGCCTCTTGCCATTTTTGCACATACTCCTATTCCGAACTCCAGACGAAAAACGTTAACATTTCATTCCAACTGGCCATTTGTGCGTTCAAGTTGGAGAGGGGACAATAAGATGTTTTCTTCTTCTGTTAAGCAATACGTTCCATGAATAGAGGTAATACGTCATGATTCATGACGTATTACCTCTATTCATGGAACGTATTGCTTAAAGGAAATAGTTCACCTTCAACATGGGATTTTAAACTGAAATAGCAGTTTTGTAGCCCGTGTTGAGAAATCCTTATCTGCAACTTTTCTTGGCTGAAAAGACTCTCCAGCCGAAGATATTTGACTTTTTGGCGAAGGAATGCGGCGCATATATGATATACCGTACCGTCTGAGAGTGCCAGCACTGCACGGAGCATGCGCAGACCAATAACGCACACCATAACATTAATAATGTACGACCTTCTGTCCTGAATTGGCGCGATGTAAGACCATTTTTAAAAGAGAAAAAGAAACTGTATTAAAAAATATAATAAAATCGTGTTCTAAAAAAAATTCCGAAGGTGAACTATTTCCTTTAACGGAAGAAAAAAACATCTTATTGTCCCCTCCCCAACTTGCACGCACAAATGGCCAGTTGGAATGAAATGTTAACGTTTTTCGTCTGGAGTGCGGAATTGGAGTATGTGCGAAAATGGCAAGTGGCATTGCCATTTTCCCCTTGGCATTGCGTAGGACGTTTAGCCGTTTAGTGAGCGGTGCTTGATGTGAAAGCGGGTCCTCAAAGTTTGGGGACGACATTGGCGGTAGTTTACGAGATATTGCGAAATACGCGAGGGAGCAAAACAAAATACTTCGTGTTAGTCACTAGTCCAGTAACATAAATGGTCAGGCCGTGATTTTACTGAACTGTAGTTGGCTTCCTTCTGGCGCTGACAACGCTGATGCACGCACGTTTATTTTACATGGATCCCAGCACAGTGTATTAGGCCTAACCCGCGCCGTGCTGGGGAGTTTGAATGCGCCTCCTGGAATTTTAGGAAATGCAAGGAACAAACGTGCTAGCTAGAGACATGTGACTGATAACACAGTGTTTATTTTGTCGAGATGCGTCTCCCCATATGCAACATGACCGACCTGGGTGACCAAATGACCTTGACCTGAGGTCATATTTTGAACTTGACCCGATCCGGTCACCATAAGTATAGTTCGGATCGTATTGACGAGGCGAACACGATGGCGCTAAAATTATTCCCTAGCTTTATAAGGTAAAAATGTATGCAGTATGCACGAACAACTTTTGGGAAGAAAATCCCAACATGACCTTTGGTTACCTCTGGAGACTAAATTATTGAGTATTGACCTTATATAAAATTTGAGGACACCTACGCGATAACATTTTTCAAGAGCTTTCGATTACGTTTCTCCGTTTGTTCCAAGATATCATAGTTCCCGAGATATTTTGGGTGTTTCTGGAACGAAGTCCTAAACTTGGCAATTTGACCTTTGACGACCTCTGGTGACCTCAATATTTACCTGAGCGAAAATGTCGCCAGTGTAGAAACAAAAAGAACGGGAGGCCATGGCCGCCCCACTTTCGGCGATTTCTTTGCTAAGCCTAAATTATCCAGATATACCCCTGCAAAAGATCACGCCCTGCCCTAAAATGGGGGACACGTCCCCACCGTACCCCCTGTGGCGGAGCCCCTGACTTGAACTGATGAGTATAGACATCTAGCTTCAGTCCGAAGATGTCTATGGAGGCACTTTGCATTTGCAGGTGTCTTTATAGTTTATACTATACCTACCGGCGTTTGCAGGGACTCGTATAATCTGTGAGTCACTGGCCTGTTTTTCATCAACTGTCTGATCGATGTCAAGCTGGGGACGGCATGCAATAGGCCTGTGCTATCAAGTCAACAGTTCATTGAGCTCCACTGGAGCTGTCAATATAATGAAACGAATCGCCCTGCAATAAGTATATTCCTAGCGTTAGGGTAAAGCGAAAATATGTTCCCAAGGTTCCTACCAAATAACAGCCATAATGTTCCAATAATATGTTCGGACTAAATAATACCTACCGCAAACACATTGTACCGCGTGGCCTTTGGGCTTTGGATTTCATGGATCACTGGGCTTGGAGACTATCAATGGCCAGCTATCTACGCATAATCAACTACAGATCTATCAATCAAGGCCCAAGGGCGTTTGCCGGAAGCTTGTTTTCCTATCTACCGTCCCTGAGAAAATAGGTAGGCTGTACCGCAATCTATTGTGACGGCCGGCACAGTCTACCACTGTGTAATGCGTCACCACCGCAATGCAGTCTCAGGATATTATATTCATTGTTGTTCTTGGATATGTAAGATAGATAGGATGGGATATAAAATAAAAAGGATAAGATAGCTAAATAGGTAGGACTGCAAGACAGCAATCTATACTTTCCGGCACCTATATCATTAAATTTGAAGAAACTAGCTCCAAGCTGCAGTTCCCAGTCCACTCACCGGTACCGCTACCGCTATTCCTGCCCAAGGCTATAGAACAACGTCCTGCCCAACGTAGTTAGGTAATCCCCCGGCAGGCGGCGCCGCCTCCGCGCTGTGTTGTGTGTGCGTAAGAGACGGGGAGGGAGGGCAGACTCTGCT
Organism: Chirona hameri; assembly: GCA_036785665.1. Taxonomy (NCBI): domain Eukaryota; kingdom Metazoa; phylum Arthropoda; class Thecostraca; order Balanomorpha; family Balanidae; genus Chirona; species Chirona hameri. The sequence continues at coordinate 34,813 of JAXIVJ010002871.1, forward strand.
GTTAGCGTGCATTATATAGGCGCGTGGTTAACAGGAACGAACTTATATTATGATTTGTTAAATATATAGAATGAGACTGAAAAAAAAACGTTAAGGCTGAAACACGGCTCTCTCGTACGCAAATCGCGTCTCGCAACTCCCATTTAAATACACGTAACATTTTCCGCTCGCATCTCGCAATTCCGCTGCGAAATCGCGGCAAGATCGCTTCCAAATCGCGGGTCTCGCGGCGACACCTATCTATCTCGCATGCGAGAGTCGACTCAAGGTCAACCTTCCCGCACGATTTGCGTGCGAGACGAGATGTTCGAGCGCGACGGCCCAGACGCGATTGCTTACGAGACGCCATTGGCCTGCGAGACGCAAAATGTGCTGTGTTCAGCCTTTGAATCACTATGGTTTTCAGCGGTCATGAAATACTGACACTATCCTTTCACTGTGATCGAAATGTTTACGCTGGTCCAGAAACGTTAAAAACTCTATATTTTACCTATGCGACCTTATGGTGTGCGTAATTTACTCCTACATTCCGAACCTTTCAGTGGGTTAATTTATGGAATTTCACCAAGCATCGCTAGACTTGACTTGACCCTGACTTGACCCTGCACGCGATCGCGTAATTCCGGTTCACCGGCAGAAATCGGTGGTGAAACTTCTGCCGCCGACCACAGACCAAGCCGTACGGAAATCGAGCGCGAACAACTCGAGGCCACCTTGCCACAGTCTGGACAAGTCGAGCCGCCGCCTGACGGTTTACATGCTGACCTACATGTGTTCACTTGCCATTCAGCCTTTGTCCGTGACATTTGTCGCGCTCACCACACATTCTGGCGCCGTACGCATGGAACACATCCATCCTACCGGAGCACATTCAGGGAGCATTTAGACCCGTCTCACGCACTCCACATCACCAACGCATCAGTCCACAGGTGCAGAAAAACAGCGTCACTCGTAAATCGCTGCACTGAAAATGTTCTTGCAAGTTTTCGTCTGCAGGATGAGGGGTGATCCAAACTCGCGTTCAACTGAAAGGAACTTTTATTAATTGTCCTCCGTACCGTCTAAACGAGAAATTTCGCCCGATTTTGGCGTCGATCCAGCCTCTAGCGTTCTGCATTAGAGAGGCGCGCGGAACTGAATGTCACGAGCCAGGCACAGATAGACAGGAACAGAGCCCAGTGGCACAGAGCGGCACGGAGAGAAGAGACAGAGAGATAGAGAGAGAGATAGAGAACCCAAGAGACAGCACAGCAAGGTCCTGATCAGACGCAAGTAACAAGGGAATTGGAGCCGCCTTCACTTGCTGCTGCACACATAGGACTCACACAGTCGGCCTCATTCGTACACTCAAAGCCTCACCCGTACACTCGGCGCGCACGGACTCATAACACACACTCACTCACTCACTCGGCCAGTCTCGCTCGCTCGCTCACTCGCCCTCTCACTCCCAGCGTCCCGCGCGCTCAGGCACGTCGTGTCTCCGTCCGTCCGTCGGTCGGTCGGTGGTCCGCCGGGTCATCACGGCGCGCTCAGATGAGGAACGACGTGCCGCCAATGGCACCAGCTATAACAATTTCCTCCGCGCACCGGCAGCGCAGCTCACAGTACAAAAACAACAACGTGTGGGGGTGTGCGGGTCGGCGATTGGCCGCACCCGTCCCGTGGCCGGGCCAGGCCTCGACCTGGGGACGTCTCTCCTCATCTGGCGCTGAGTCGCCGCACTGTCTGCCGGCCCGACTGGCCTATCACAGGGCGGCCGGCGCCGCGTCGTCGCAGCGTTGCTCGTCGTCGCGTCCTGGTCTCGTCTCATACACGCGCGCCGCACACCACTCGCGCGCCCACTCGCGTGCCACCTAGATATCCGGCGGGAGGCCGCGCGGCCATCTGTGGAGCAGGTACACACGGGCGTCACTTCACCCACCCCACACTCAGACACTCAGACACTCAGACACTCAGACAATCAGACACTCAGACACTCAGACACTCATACACCCATACATACCCATACATACCCTCACACACCCATACATACCCTCACACCCATGCATACCCTCACACCCATACATTCCCTCACACCCATACATACACTCACACCCATCCATGCCATCACACCCATACATACCCTCACACCCATACATACCTTCATACCCTCACACCCATACATACCCTCACACCCATACACACCCATACACACCCATACACACCCATACACACCCATACACACCCATACACACCCATACACACCCATACACACCCTCACACCCTCACACCCTCACACCCTCACACCCTCACACCCTCACACCCTCACACCCATACACACCCTCACACCCATACATACCCTCACACCCACCCATACCCTCACACCCACCCATACCCTCACACCCATACACACCCTCACACTCATACATACCCTCACACTCATACACACCCATACATACCCTCACACCCATACATATCCTCACACTCTCTGTACAAGTTTCGTAACCCTGTAACCCTGTACAAGTTTCGGCATTACTTCTCCAGTGATGTCATCAAAACTATCATTCAGGCCTACGTCTTTCCACACATCACTTACTGCCGGAGCGTGTGGGCTGCGGCTGCCAAGGGTCAGCTGCACAAAATTCAAAAAGTTATTAACTTTGCAGCGAGGCTCGTCACTGGATTCAAAAAGTATCACCACATCACACCGGCTCTTAACCCTCGCCCTACGGGAGCTTTTTTCACCTTCGCCCTACGGGGGGGGGGGGGCTGACAGCCCCCTGTCAACTTCCAAACCAAGCAACTTAGAGCAATGCGGTAAGAACCAGCATGGTGCCTGTCATGAGAGGAATCTAACAGTATGCGATTTTTAGGTTTCAGGTCAACGGGTGACCTTCCAGGTCAAGTGAATGACCTCGGATTTAACACGTCCAGAACAGCGATTTTGCTCTTCAGAAAACCTCAAATTAGAAATTGATAAATGTAAATAAAAAGGCATGTTCCTAGACCAGTTTTGGCTCATAAATACAAACAAGGTAATTATTTGTTCGTATCTTGTCTAAAAATGTCAAAAAAAAGTTATTTTAAAAAATGACGTCATCAGTTTCTTACACTTAGGAAGCCATCACTCAGTCAAAAAAGAAGATATTGCTTTGAAATTTGGTATGGGTATGTTCCATACTCAGTTCTCTCACATATATTCCGGTTTTTCTAATATCTTTGAAAATTTTGATTTTGTGGGGATTTTTCCAAAAACATTTTATTTATTTTTTTATTTTAGGGGTCAAAAACCCAAAAATGTTCAAATCCGAGATTGACATTTTAAAGAGCATGCCATTTTGTATCTTTGGTGAATTGCGTTTGCAATTTTCTTTAAAACTCTGTTTTCTACGATTTGTCCAATATTTCTCATTTTTTTACCAACATGAGGCCATCAAAACAATATTATTTCCCAAACTACTAACCAATTTCAAATACATTTGTACAGCCTACGTATAATTGTTGTAAACTCAGCTACCAAAAATGTCAGCAAGATGCACCTCATGTGTCAAAAGTTATTCAAGAAAAACCTCAGGGGGGGGGGGGGGCCTGTCAGGCCCCCCCCCCCCCCCCCCGCGTAGGGCGAGGGTTAAGTCACTGAACTGGCCAAGGATTGAGACTCTGGTAGTGCGCCGTGACCTTGTCAAAGTGTTTAGCGCACTGATGCACGATGACTCGCCTGTAGCGATCCGAGAATTGTTCACCCGACGGAGCGACGTGTCGACAAGGCGGACGCGCGCCTCTGAGAGAGGTGACCTGCATGTGACCAAATGCAACCAGAGTGCATCGCAGCGGGTGTTCTCCCACCGTGCGGCTTTGGCGTGGAGCGCACTCCCGCCATCTATCCGGAATAAGCCCACAGTCAATGTCTTCAAGGCAGCGTTACAGGATATGTCATGCTCTTAACCCGCGCACTGCAGGGGGTTGACCCCCCCCCCCCCCCTCAGGTTTTCAAAGATAGCGAAAAAACGGCGGCGCTGCGCGCCGCCGGGTTTTCGCCCACCTGTCAGGACATCAATTGCACACACTTTTTTTTAAAAAATACCGTAGGGTCATCTCAGGTCAGGTCACCAGACCAGGTCAAGTGACCCCACCTCCAAAAATGTTTGCAGTTGTGCCAAAGCCAGAGTTTGCCACCGATCAGTTTGAAACTTACAGGATGTCATGAGGGCATACGTACTTACAATTCGTATAGCTCGGAATTTTGATATCGGTGACCTACGGTCAGGTCAATTTCGTAACCTCCCCATAATAAGTCAATGGGGAAATATACAAATGCTAAGGATATGCATGATATTAGTCCAATTACTTCTGAATCATGTTATTAAAGGATATTATTGATGATATAAGTGTAAGTTCTGTTCAGTGACCCCTATTGGGTCATTTAAGGTCATGCGAGGTCACCATCACTTTTTTGTCAATAACTCCCGACATAATGAAGATAGAGAAGTAAAACAGACATCAATGTGTTTGTCTCGTCAAAACACGTCTTCCCATATGCAACATGCCCTACTTGGGTCACCACTTGACCTTGACCTGAGGTCAAATTTTTAAGTTAACCTAACAAGATCACCATTTATATCATTAAAAGCGCCTTGACAAGATAAACACAGTGACGTAAACAGTTTTCCGTTATCTGTATTACATAAAAAGTTAATAGCGAAAAACGATTTAGCAAAAAAACTTCATTTTTTCTTTTTTGACCTCTGGAGCCTCAAATGTTGACCTGAGATCAAATTTGAGGACACCTTAGCGATTGCAAATTTCACTGGCTGGCGTTTGCTTTTTCCGTTTGTTTCTAACCAGCATAGTTTCTGAGATATATGGGAATTTCTGGAGCGATGTCCTAAAACAGGAAAATACTGGAAAATTTGACCTTTGATGACCTCTGGTGACCTCAATTTTGACCTGACCTAAAACAATAATGAAATACTTTCGATAGAACATGTATGAAGCTATCAAATGCCGTTTTCCGCTTCTCGCTACGTATCGTAGTTTTCGAGATCTCAGGGGGGGGGGGCGGAAATCAACCCCCCCCCCCCCCCCATGCAGTTGGTGTTCGGCGCAAAGCCCTTGCAGTGCGCGGGTTAATTAAGTCTTAGCATGTTTTTTTTTACCGTGCCTCTGATTCGTTTTACTTAGTCGTTTTGCGGTGTTTTATTGTGCTTCTTTTTACAATGTATTTGCGTATGGGTTTTGCCCATTTATGTACCTGACGTGGAACAGTAATACCCATACCTATGGAATGTTCTAATAAACTGAACTGAACTGAACTCATACATACCCTCACACCCATACATACCCTCACACCCATACATACCCTCACACCCATACATACCCTCACACCCATCCATACCCTCACACCCATCCATACCCTCACACCCATACATACCCTCACACCCATACATACCCTCACACCCATACATACCCTCACACCCATACATACCCTCACACCCATACATACCCTCACACCCATACATACCCTCACACCCATACATACCCTCACACCCATACATACCCTCACACCCATACATACCCTCACACCCATACATACCCTCACACCCTCACACCCATCCATACCCTCACACCCATACATACCCTCACACCTATACATACCCTCACACCCATCCATACCCTCACACCCATACATACCCTCACACCCATACATACCCTCACACCCATACATACCCTCACACCCATCCATACCCTCACACCCATACATACCCTCACACCCATACATACCCTCACACCCATACATACCCTCACACCCATACATACCCTCACACCCATACATACCCTCACACCCATACATACCCTCACACCCATACATACCCTCACACCCATACATACCCTCACACCCATACATACCCTCACACCCATACATACCCTCACACCCATACATACCCTCACACCCATACATACCCTCACACCCATACATACCCTCACACCCATACATACTCACACCCATCCATACCCCCATACCCATCATACCCTCACACCCATACATACCCTCACACCCATCCATACCCTCACACCCATACATACCCTCACACCCATAGATACCCTCACACCCATACATACCCTCACACCCATACATACCCTCACACCCATACATACCCCCATACCCATACATACCCTCACACCCATCCATACCCTCACACCCATACACACCCTCACACACCCATACATACCCATACATACCCTCACACCCATACATACCCTCACACCCATACATACCCTCACACCCATACATACCCTCACACCCATACATACTCACACCCATCCATACCCCCATACCCATACATACCCTCACACCCATACACACCCTCATGATGATGATGATTGGGGTTAACATCAGAAGCAAGACATTCAGCCAGACATACGGCATACACACGCACGCACACGCACACGCACACACGCGCGCGCGCACACACACACACACACACACACACACACACACACACACACACACACACCCACGCACCCACGCACCCACGCACCCACGCACCCACGCACCCACGCACCCACGCACCCACGCACCCACGCACCCACGCACCCACGCACCCACGCACCCACGCACCCACGCACCCACGCACCCACGCACCCACGCACCCACGCACCCACGCACCCACGCACCCACGCACCCACGCACTCGCACTCGCACTCACACTCACACTCACACTCGCACTCGCACTCGCACTCGCACTCGCACACACACACACACACACACACACACACACACACACACACACACACACACACACACCCGCAGCGTCCCTGATACTCCGGCCGACACCAGGCCGATATTCACACGGCGGAGATAGGCCGGCTGCAGGGCCGCGCGCAAGGCGTCAGCGTGTGCCCCGCGGGGCCAGCTGGTCTGGGGACTGGTGGGCGAAGCGATGCGCGTACCGAAGCCACAGCCGAACAGCGCGCGGGGGGGGGGGGGGGGGTAAGCGGCGATTCAGAGAGTAAGGAAACACTGGCCACCTGGTAGGCTTGAGTAAACGCTCGGGCGCGGATCAATGGGGCAGAGTCGTGGAAAGCTACCCGCTAGGTGTGGAAGATCAAACGTCTACTTCACACGAAGTCAATCGGCTTCTTGGCGTGAATTTCGTACACCACTGAAAATCGATCACAAAGCATATTCTATACCAATGCAGATGCAACGCCAGACTGTTGCTCCACATTCCTAGCGTTGCTCGAACAGCAATCAAAACACCAATCAAGTTCAGTCGAAAGGCGGCAATATCACCGATATTGAGAACACTTTCACCATCGTAATGTCATTGTATGACACCGCACTTCTCCCAACACTCCGTAATATCGATACCAAAAACCGCTTCAAACCGAAGAGATAAAAAAACACGATTAAAAAAAACTGAGTACAAAATACCAAAGCCGATAAATTCATCACAGCAAAACTATCATCCGAGACTCTGAACGAGACCAGTGCATCATTTGCCACATTCGCTGTGGAAGAGTGCAACGCCATCGCAACATGCCGGCTCCAACGGCGACCGGTCCCCGGACGCCACCGCCTGGTGTTCACACCAGGTCCTGCCGCCACCCAGTGCTCCACAGCCCACGGGTGACCTGCGAGTGCCCGTATACTCACCAGCTGCTGGCGGCGCTCTTCATCTTGCGCAGTTCCTTGGTGGCCCAGGTGGCCAGCGTCTTGGTGCGCGCAATCTTGGAGCGCCGCCCCTGTGTCAGCATCTCCTGGATCCCGTCGTTGTCCACCAGCGGAAGGATGGCGTTCCCGAACGCAGAAAGCAGATCACTGCCGGGGGAGGTCACAGGTCAGGTCACAGGTCAGGTCACAGGCCAGGTCACAGGTCAGGTCACAGGTCAGGTCACATGTCAGGTCACATGTCAGGTCACATGTCAGGTCACAGGTCAGGTCACAGGTCAGGTCAGGTCACAGGTCAGGTCACAGGTCAGGTCACAGGTCAGGTCACAGGTCAGGTCACAGGTCAGGTCACAGGTCAGGTCACAGGTCAGGTCACAGGTCAGGTCACAGGTCAGGTCACAGGTCAGGTCACAGGTCAGGTCACAGGTCAGGTCACAGGTCAGGTCACAGGTCAGGTCACAGGTCAGGTCACAGGTCAGGTCACAGGTCAGGTCACAGGTCAGGTCACAGGTCAGGTCACAGGTCAGGTCACAGGTCAGGTCACAGGTCAGGTCACAGGTCAGGTCACAGGTCAGGTCACAGGTCAGGTCACAGGTCAGGTCACAGGTCAGGTCACAGGTCAGGTCACAGGTCAGGTCACAGGTCAGGTCACAGGTCAGGTCACAGGTCAGGTCACAGGTCAGGTCACAGGTCAGGTCAGACCGGTCAAACGCCCACAGTTCAGGGGGTACTCGATGACAACAAAATCGCATGCTATATATATCACAATCTGGGATCACACTACTCATCCGAAACACCTTCAACCAATCGATGCACCCCCTCGCCGCTCTGTCAACTGACCCGAGCAGGCCGGCAGCGGCGCCCATACTGCTGTCGGAGCGCTCCTGGTCGCTGGCCACCACGCAGATGAACTGGATGATGTAGGCCACGTGCGGCTGCAGCAGCAGCACGTCCGGGCTGGCCACCTGGCCGTCGCCCTTCAGGCCCTGGATGATGCCCGAGTAGGCGTCCAGGCAGGTTTCACGCAGCTCGTTCAGGTAGTCGACCATCTCGTAGTCGGTCTGTGACAGGAGGGGAGTATGAGGTGATATCAGCGGCACGAGAGACGGAGCGAGACCAGACGCCAATGGCCATTAGCAAAAACCCACACACTTGTGATAATAAGCATGAGTATGGTGAAAATATCACTCAGTATTACCGAAATTACCCCCCCCCCCCCGAGGATTCCGATGAAAACTATCACCACGCAAACCTCGAGGGCGGTGATGGTAGATGACCAAATTACGTAAGAAAGTAACTGCAACATGCAAATGCATGTTCAGGTTACTTTCTTACGTTTTCAAGCACACACAAACCTTCCATAATTAGAATAAGACTGATTAAAAACAGCTGGCCGACTGAAATCCTCAGATCGATCGTGATCACTCCCAGACCACGGGCTTCACCAAGACCACGTAACGCACACGGCTGCGAGCCGCGAGAGTTAAGTATCTACGACAGACGCCAGTCCAGAGTGACCTTGTCCGCCAGCCACCAGTGCACGCAGCGGCTGGCACTACTAAGTACTAACCCGGTCCACCTGCGCCTGCGAGGCCTGCCACCAGTGCACGCAGCGGCTGGCACTACTAAGTACTAACCCGGTCCACCTGCGCCTGCGAGGCCTGCCACCAGTGCACACAGCGGCTGGCACTACTAAGTACTAACCCGGTCCACCTGCGCCTGCGAGGCCTGCATCAGCGTCTGCAGCGACACGTCCAGGTACTTCTTGAACTCGCCGCCGATGGCCAGCGCGATGTCTCCGAACACGGTGAGGATGTGCGGCTTCACCGACCGGTGCACAGACTGGTTCTGAGGACGGCACGGCGGGCGTCAGCACGGTCTCGTAGGCGACACTCGTACGGGACACGCGGCAAGGCAGCACACGCACTGGTGGAGTGACCACAACCTCCACTATTGCACAAACAATCGGCACGGAGCACGGCAGAGACGACTGAATGTCAGCGACAGGTAGACGTTGGCTAAGTTGACTGAAATAAATATCGGAACAAGCGATTTCTCACATATATTTGGGATACGAACACATAGACAGAAGGAAGACCCAACGGCATACCAAAGTTTGCTTACTTATCAGAAGTGACAGTGTAGTGTTATAAAAAAAGAGGTTCAAAATGATCATGTGCTAATAATATATTATTTTAATCAAAAGAAAAGCCAAACTATTCTAACGCGTTTCATTCTAACGTGTTTATCATATATTATTAGCACAAATGATCATTTTGAACAACTTTTTTTACAATGAACAAGTAGCTCAACATTCTCCAACTCATATCAGTGTAGCGTTGGCTTCTATTCCTGCAATTTAGTATCACTTCTGATCAGAAGAGCTGTGCCTTCCTTCAGTCATCGCCCCTCTCCATCTGCTCCCCATCTTACTCACCCCGAGGTTCTCCAGCAGGATGTTCATGATGTCGTCGCAGTGCGGCAGGACGCGGGCGCCCACCGCGCGGCAGATGTCGCCCACCAGGCCGACCGCTACCGAGCACACCTGGTACTCGGCGTGGTTCCGCAGGCCGATCAGCAGGTACGGCTTGAACGCGTCCAGGTACTTGATGAACTGCTCGCCGAGCACCTCGGCCAGCACGGAGACGGCGTTCAGCGCGTCCTCCTGCACACTGCCCACACGCGCTGAGGACAGGGAAGCATGGTTAGAAGAGACAAGACGCGCACTGTGAGCGCGTTGAACGAGGAGCTAAGAGCGACACATGACGTATTGTATACGGACGCCCATGGACTCATCAGGCGAAAGAACTTTGTCCGTTACATTATATTGTCTTGTCTTGAGACCTATCAACTGCACCCACACTTTGCTACCAATCCTGCCAGGACCGTCCCCAACATGTCCCGTCCCTTTCGTCGTATCTCCCGTCCCCTCCACCCCTCCGTCCTATCTACAACTCTCCCGTCCCGTCCCGGCCCGGCCCGGCCCGGCCCGGCCCGGCCCGGCCCGTCCCGTCCCGTCCCGTCCCGTCCCGTCCCGTCCCGTCCCGCCCCGCCCCGCCCCGCCCCGCCCCGCCCCGCCCCGCCCCGCCCCGCCCCGCCCCGCCCCGCCCCGTCTCGTCCCGTCTCGTCCCGTCTCGTCCCGTCTCGTCCCGTCTCGTCCCGCCTCGTCCCGCCGCGTCCCCCCCCCGTCCCGTCCTGTCCCCCCGTCCCCTCACACCTCTCCCATCTCGTCCCTGGTTGACCCGGTGGACTCACGGTTGGAGAACATCTGCAGCAGGGCAGTCATGATCTGGTCCGAGATGCGCGGCGCGTCCTCTGCGGTCACCTTCCGCAGCACACTGCTCAGCGTGGCGCACAGCAGCGACTGCAGGTCGTTATACTGTGCCCGGTCACTGTAGACACGAACAGAGACGAGGCCTAGGGGTTAACGACTACATGCAACACCCATCAGTGTTAACGACACTGCTCTAACAAGGTCTCTTCACAACCATATCTCTCCTAGAAGCCTTAATTCAGGAACCACTTGACGTCAGAAACTTGTTAATACAAATTATACTTCGCTTGAAAAAAAATAAGTCAATATGGTACAGAATTCTTCATTCACATCCTAGTGCACCTACCGTCAATTCAGCGTCCTGTGTTCTTGAGAAGAAAAAAACATGAAAACAAAACCATGCCATATTCACCGCACCTCATCACCGGCCATCCCCAGACCTTCGACATCACGAGGTAGCCAATAGTCATACCTGTTGTTCTGTATGTGGTTCTCCATGTGTAGGACATGCTGAAGTCGCTCCAGGATCACCATCACCGTCTTCTGCACGGTGGCGTAGCAGTCCTTCGGCGAGTTCTTCATCATCTCCATGAGAGCCTCATAGGCGGAGCTCCGCAGGTTGCTCTGCAAGCGGGGCGGGACGGACGGGTCAGACAACAACAGGTCGGGACTTATTTATTTATTGTACATCTTGGGAGCATCCACAGGCGACTGTGGCTATTAAGCTCCCGCGTCAGTGTATGGGACAAATAGTAGAAAACACTGGCGTACACACACACACACACACACACACACACACACACACACACACACACACGCACGCACGCACGCACGCACGCACGCACGCACGCACGCACGCACGCACGCACGCACGCACGCACGCACGCACGCACGCACGCACGCACGCACGCACGCACGCACGCACGCACGCACGCACGCACGCACGCACGCACGCACGCACGCACGCACGCACGCACGCACGCACGCACGCACGCACGCACGCACGCACGCACGCACGCACGCACGCACGCACGCACGCACGCACGCACGCACGCACGCACGCACGCACGCACACACACACACACACACACACACACACACACACACACACACACACACACACACACACACACACACACACACACACACACACACACACAAACACATACAACACACAAGTCACCGTCCGGTGCAATGCAGGTGCACTTCATCGCTGCATGAGGTGGCGTTTTAGCGACGATTTAAACTGGCTGGTCGTCATGCTTTGGAGTACTCTTTGGAGTACTGGAGATGCTTTGGAGGACTCAGCGACACGTCACACGTCACACGTCACACTTGACGTCACACGTCACACACCTTAGACCATGCTACAGTGCCGGGTCTACACTCGACATATTGCTGGATGGTGATTGGTTGATACCAACTAGTGATCGACGGGGAGAGTATCTGAGGATGACGTCACTGCTTGAACTACACTTTACCTGGCCAGCCTGCGCCAGATAATACTATCTAGTGTCTAAGGCAGACCAGTCACAGCCCACAGGCATTCACTTATAACTCCACATTATCGCTTCGACTCCCCACTAGGCAACAGCACCACACCGCCGCACCATACATCCATTCTCCACCGGACCACCAAGTGAGTGTCCAGTCACCCGCTCCCGCCACAGCTGCGCACGCGCTCTCCACCTCACCTGGTTCCCATCGGCGCGACCGGTCGTCTCCAGCAGGCGCTCCACCAGCGCCTCGAAGTACTTGGACAGCAGGTAGGTCTCCGGATCGATTGCATCATCGTCTCCGAGGCTCTGCGCCGACTCGTAGGCCCGCTCCGAGAGTGCCGAGATGGCCCAGCAGACGTTGGTGGCGACGCGCGGCTCGGCCTGCAGTCCGGTCACCAGCGACTCGAGCAGCGGAGGCAGGTGGACCTCGTTCAGCGTGGCGTCCGGAATCAGCTCACAGACGCGGCCGATCGTCCACGCCGCCGTGTCCTGCCGGGAGGGAGAGGGTTAGACGTTGTCCTCACGGGAGGGAGATAGAGGGGTCAGATCAGTATCCTGCCAGGAGGGGAGGGGTTATAGTTAGTGTTATACCCAGAGAGGAGTTTGGAGTGTCTCGTGTGCCAGTCATCACGGTCAATCGCAGTTGACTTGATGCACAAGTTACGGTCATGACATTTTTGCACAGTCGACAGAATTGCAATTGCCCAGATGAGGTGACTAAAGTGATTTTCGCTTAAAGGGAATAGTTCACCTTTAACATGGAGTTTTGGACTGAGATAGCAGATTTGTAGAGCAGATCTAAAAATGGGTTGTGGTGAAAGAACTCCCTACGTTAAGTAATTTCGACACAGGACTAGTGGGCCGGGTTTCATATCCGCTGTTCCGGGCCACGATCAGGACATTTCGCTCGCCGCTCGCCGCCGCCGCCGGCTCGCCGCCGGAGGCAGGTACACTATCTGGCACGTAGTCTCTGGTCACGACGCCTCGTTAATATCCGCTCAGCCGCCCGGACGGCGCGGCGGCCCCTTGTCAGAGACTGTACTTGGCGTCAGGCGGAGAGGGGCGGAGCGGGGCGGAGCGGGGCGGAGCCGTAACGCCAGCTGCTATCGTACGATTTCTCGTGAAATAGAAAGAGAAACTTACTTCTTTATCCACATATATCCTTCAGTTGTCCAAACCAAAGTCATATTCATAGTTTTGAGCTCAAGATGCACCGTATGGTTGAACTTCAAGACAACTTTCAAGGTGACCTATTCCCTTTAACACAATAAATTTGCACATAACCTTTCACGTCAACTACCAGCAGGCATCAAGCCACCATGAGGACGCCCGAAATCAGACACACCGGCCCTTTCGGAGCATGCACACATGCCCAGAGTCCACACGCCAACCCGGTCAGGCCCGACCCCTCTAGTACCCTTCGCCCTGGCATACCTTGACGGCGACCACGGGGTCCTTCATGAGCTGCAGCAGGATGGGCAGCACCTGCTCCACTAGCGGCTTCAGCTTGGCGCTGTCCGGGCCCTCCAGTATAGAGCCTGAGACACACAGAGACGGTGAGCGGTACAGAGTCGCCACTGATCGTCCCAAAAGCACGCACCTCCTTCACTGACCACCGACTAGCCAACAACAGTCGATAATTCGCTTCTAGTCATTCATCTGCGAACCGATATTTTCAGACACTCACCAGTCACCACATCTCTTCTTTCGGCACAATACATCCTTCGGCCATCCTACCCGCTACCTCACCCCACCCTCTGTCGGAACTCCATCCCAGCTTCCTACCCCTACCGCCGTCCCCGTCCCCTACCGCCGTCCCCGGTCCCGGCACCACCGAAAGCCGCCACCTCACCCCACCCTCTGTCGGAACTCCATCCCATCTCCCCGTCCCCTACCGCCGTCCCCGGCCCCGGCACCACCGAAAGCCGCCACCTCACCCCACCCTCTGTCGGAACTCCATCCCATCTTCCTACCCCTACCGCCGTCCCCGGCCCCGGCACCACCGAAAGCCGCCACCTCACCCCACCCTCTGTCGGACCTCCATCCCATCTTCCTACCCCTACCGCCGTCCCCGGCCCCGGCACCACCGAAAGCCGCCACCTCACCCCACCCTCTGTCGGAACTCCATCCCATCTTCCTACCCCTACCGCCGTCCCCGTCCCCGTCCCCGTCCCCGTCCCCGTCCCCGGCCCCGGCCCCGGCACCGCCGTACTCACCGAAAGCCATGAGGGCAGCGTCGCGAAACTTCCAGTCGGGCGACTTGATGTGCTGCGTGACGAACGGCAGCACGTGCGGCACGATGTCGTCCTCCACGCAGGAGGCCAGCAGCATCAGCGAGACGCCGGCCGCCTTCGACGGGTTCCAGTCCTCCTCGTCGTCACAGTCCTCCTGAGGAGTCAGCGCCGGGAGGAACCGGTCAATATCGGGGGGTATACAGCATACACTATACAGCGGGCATACACGTCACGATCTGGCAGCAGTGTTACTATCATCTATAACATGGATCAATACTTTAACATAAATATCATAGGATATTACAACAGTTTAAAATAATAATGTTATCGGTATGGGGAGATGGGGTTTAAGCCACCGTCCACCGGCGGGAGAACGCCGAGTACCCAGCCATGGAACTACCTCGCGCGTCCAACTCTCACTGTAGCAACCTCTTCGTATGTCCCCAGGCTTCCTGCCTGAGGCCTGCCTCGGCTGGCATCGTCGCGTCTCACCTGTTTTGTGAGGCGCTCCATGAGCACCGGGGTGAGGTACTGCAGCGCGCCCTTGGCGTAGAAGCGGCTCGTCTGTTCGGGGGGCCGGCCGAGGTCGGCCGCCTCCTGAGCCTCGATGTCCAGGTCGACCTCCTCGTCGCAGACGGACGACCAGAACTCGATGCCCTGCAGCGCCACCTCGTCCACGTCCGACTTCATCGACTCCAGCGTGATCTGATGACGGCCGAGGAGTGGAACCGGCCAGTCAATGGCAGGGCGAGAGCAGCAGTATCGTCAGCTATATGTAGAACATGCTTAGTGATGGGGCAAGAAGATGGGGAGCTCCTGGCATGGAAACAAGCAAACGAGTCAAGTGGTTGCGGTCTGTGGCTTATTAGTTATATAAAGTTTAGAGATGAATTGTTGTTTGTATCGGCGTCGATACTGTTTTGGTATCGGCCAGTACTTTTGTAGATACCAAAGTACGGCTTTGTGCCGGTACATTGTCGATGCCTACCTTAAGCCAGACTCCCAATCGTCTCAACAAAAACCACTTGGCATGCATAAAGAAGTGCGGAGAAGGTCAACATTCTGAATCAGAAATGTTCCAGAAACTGCTAAATGTGCATTGTTTTCCATGATGACTCGTGATTGTTAGTATCGTGCTTGCAATTTGGTTGCGGCTTGGTTGCAGTTGTATGCGGTTGCCGATACCACTGCCGATACCAATTTCAGTCGTGCCGATACCGCTGCCGATACCAATTTCAGTCGTGCCGATACCATGCCGATACCTGCAAGGCCTTGCCGATGCTGATACCGATACCAAGTTTTTCGTAAAAATCACATCTCTAATAAAGACGCCCTTGGACGGATTCAAAGGAGAGTTTAAAGGTTTCATGGAACGAGCTTTGGTTTAACACCCGGTGAAGACAAAAGTAAGGCCTGTACCAACAGCTATGACATATATCTTGATTACCAAGAACAGCACCGCTGAATAACAACATTCAAAATCACCAAATTTCAATAGACAGCTGCAGAGCTGCACAGATGACTGCATTACATTACAATAAAACAGATCAGAATGTCTACCACAAGATAACACTCCTCACACCTGCCACCACCGCGCCTGTTGTCTTATAGCCGCTGCCAGGCCCAACCCAGCTGGTCCGGCCATCCGTCCATCCCTCGTCCACAGGATGTACTTACCGCGAACAGGGCCGGCCCCATGTAGGTCTCCATGTACTGGTAGTAGTGGGTCATGATTTTGACTAGGCACTGGAGAGCGGCGACTCGGATCTGTGTCTCAGACGACTGGGTGGCTTCACACGTCACCTCCATGATGTAGTGACGCTCGGCCTGCGTACAGAAGGTGGGGGTGAGGATGGGGTGGGGACGACTGGGTGGCTTCACACGTCACCTCCATGATGTAGTGACGCTCGGCCTGCGTACAGAAGGTGGGGGTGATGATGGGGTGGGGACGACTGGGTGGCTTCACACGTCACCTCCATGATGTAGTGACGCTCGGCCTGCGTACAGAAGGTGGGGGTGATGATGGGGTGGGGACGACTGGGTGGCTTCACACGTCACCTCCATGATGAAGTGACGCTCGGCCTGCGTACAGAAGGTGGGGGTGATGATGGGGTAGGGACGACTGGGTGGCTTCACACGTCACCTCCATGATGTAGTGACGCTCGGCCTGCGTACAGAAGGTGGGGGTGATGATGGGGTGGGGACGACTGGGTGGCTTCACACGTCACCTCCATGATGAAGTGACGCTCGGCCTGCGTACAGAAGGTGGGGGTGATGATGGGGTAGGGACGACTGGGTGGCTTCACACGTCACCTCCATGATGTAGTGACGCTCGGCCTGCGTACAGAAGGTGGGGGTGAGGATGGGGTGGGGACGACTGGGTGGCTTCACACGTCACCTCCATGATGAAGTGACGCTCGGCCTGCGTACAGAAGGTGGGGGTGAGGATGGGGTGGGGACGACTGGGTGGCTTCACACGTCACCTCCATGATGAAGTGACGCTCGGCCTGCGTACAGAAGGGGGGGGGGGTGAGGATGGGGTGGGGACGACTGGGTGGCTTCACACGTCACCTCCATGATGTAGTGACGCTCGGCCTGCGTACAGAAGGTGGGGGTGAGGATGGGGTGGGGACGACTGGGTGGCTTCACACGTCACCTCCATGATGAAGTGACGCTCGGCCTGCGTACAGAAGGGGGGGTGAGGATGGGGTGGGGACGACTGGGTGGCTTCACACGTCACCTCCATGATGAAGTGACGCTCGGCCTGCGTACAGAAGGTGGGGGTGAGGATGGGGTAGGGACGACTGGGTGGCTTCACACGTCACCTCCATGATGAAGTGACGCTCGGCCTGCGTAGACACAGGCACACCACCGGGTACGGTCAGTGGGACTCGTAGACTGGGGGGGTCAGGAGGGTGTGGGTCAGGAGGGTGTGGATCAGGGGGGTGCGGGTCAGGAGGGTGTGGGTCAGGAGGGTGCGGGTTAGGAGGGTGCGGGTCAGGAGGGTGCGGGTCAGGAGGATGCGGGTCATGAGGGTGCGGGTAGGAGGGTGCGGGACAGGAGGGTGCGGGACAGGAGGGTGCTGGTCATGAGGGTGCGGGTTAGGAGGGTGCGGGTCAGGAGGGTGTGGGTCAGGAGGGTGTGGGTCAGGAGGGTGTGGGTCATGAGGGTGCGGGTAGGAGGGTGCTGGCCTGGAGAGTGTGAGTCAGGAGGGTGCGGGTCAGGAGGGTGCTGGTCAGGAGGGTGCGGGTCAGGAGGGTGCGGGTCAGGAGGGTGTGAGTCAGGGGGGTGCGGGTCAGGAGGGTGTGAGTCAGGAGGGTGCGGGTCAGGAGGGTGCGGGTCAGGAGGGTGCGGGTCAGGAGGGTGTGGGTCAGGAGGGTGCGGGTCAGGAGGGCGTGGGTAAGGAGGGTGTGGGTCAGGAGGGTGCGGGCGAGAACAGAATGAGGGATCGGATTTGCAACAGAATGGCAGATCAAGATCACTAACAGAAAGGAACAGCCAGTGCGTTGCTGGCCCTTCCCCTGAAATGGGTCAGCTGGATGCGAGTTTAATCAGTGAGCAACAAGATCAACAAATTATGTGTAACTAGTAATTCCACGTTAGAAGTGCTGTCTGCACATTACACCTACTTTGTATATCAGAAACAAAGCATACAACTAGCATGAAGCCTCTATTCCACTTCTTGTATAGAAAATGCATTAAGTTCACACAGCCTGACGTCACCGCGCCAGGATGTCTCGCTCAGTAAGCACGTACGTCCTTCTCGAAGTTGGACTTTGTGAACTCGAGTGAGTTGAGCAGGGCGTTGGTGGCGGCCAGGCGGACGTGGGTGTTGGGCTCGTCCCGCTTCATGCCGTGGATGATGGCCGTCAGAATCTCGTTACTGCGCGACGCCAACACTTCCGGGTCGATGTCCTGCAGACGGGGCGGAGTGACTCGGCGTCAGACACCAACTGGAGGCTGGTGTGACCAGGCTGGTGTGAGTGCGGCGTCAGACACCAACTGGAGGCTGGTGTGACCAGGCTGGTGTGAGTGCGGCGTCAGACACCAACTGGAGGCTGGTGTGACCGGCAACTGTTAACATGCCACATGCTGACAGTCAAGTGTAACTATAGTCAGATATTACGTACGACTCAAGGCCGGCTTGGTTTAGCTGGTATTGTATGTCGACCGACGGCGCTGACAGACAATACCAGCTAAACCAAGCCGGTCGCGAACCTCGAGATTTTGCTTTCAAACACTGTCTATCAACAACATCAACATGCATTCTGTGATTTGGACATATAAGCTACAGCGTCACTGTCAACACATGTCAACACCTGTCAACACCTGGCAACACCTGTCAACACATGTCAACACCTGGCAACACATGTCAACAATCAACATACCTAGACAGGAAGTAGCCTCACATAAATACTGCCAGCCAAGCTTCACATGGAACTAGGAACTAGCCACACACGACCGGTCGTCTTACCTGGCAGATGTAGCCGATGGCCTCCAGCGAAGCCTCCTTCATGATCTCAGTGGAGCCCGGGCCGATGACGTTGTTGACCAGCACGGTGACCAGGTCGGCCCACTGGCTCTGTGGCAGCTCTACGATGGCGATGTACGCCACGCACTGGGCCGCCGAGCTCGGCCGGTTGTTCTCGGTGCCGAGCGCCGCCAGAATCTGAACGGACACGGCAGACACCCGTCAATAAGAATGGAGGCAAAGTGAAATGGCCCACTCATCTTAATGGAGGGCAGATTCAGGAGAAAAACGGCCAGGGAAACGCAAATATAGCAGAACTTGCTCCCAATAGTCTTCAGGCTTCAAATGTGAATTATATAGCGTCGACTTACAAAGACAAGTAACGTCAATATCTTCATCTAATGCAAACAGTAGTCATAACAAACCATTAGATAACCGAGCAAGGCACGTTTCCTACCAACAAAGTCATCCTTCCATCGATCATTCCTGTTTCCGACCGTGTCCACCACGCATCGTCGACCACACCAGGAATCAGTGCGTCATACACCGCCTCGACCGATGGCCACCTCCCACCCTCCCTCCATATTCCCTCCCAGCCGCACTACACCGGCGCCGGCCGGCCGGCCGACCCGGCTCTATCCGCCGCGGCAGCTCACATTGCGCTTCACGTGCTCCTTGACGTCCTGAGCGAAGTCGAGCCAGCGCTGCTGATGCATGGCCCGCACGGTGGTGTCCTTGGAGGTGAGCGTGTTCTTGAGCTGGAGGCCGGCGGCCATGCGAGCCACGGGGCTGTTGGCGCCATGGTATAGGATGTCCGAGAGCGCCTTCACGTACTCCGGCTGCCGGCACGTGACGATGTCGGGTCATCGTCATGTCTTTGTTATCAGCAGACAGTCTTTGTCATTCAAAAATTGACTTGGTAGAATGTTGACCTGGATACAATGCTACCAAGTGATTGATAATCTAATATAATTTTAAGGTGGCATTACTACCTCTTGTCATTAAATATATGAAGCATAATTGTGCACTAAATGGTTTGTACTTACAAAGTTTTGTGATGCTGCTTGCTCCAAATACTGTTGAGCTTGTTCCAGTTCCGCCTTGTCTGAAAAAGAGCATGAATATTTCTTAGAGGAAAGTGGTAGAAGGTAGAAGTAAGGCAGGTAAGCAAGCAAGCAATGTAAGAAACAAGTAATATAAGGTAGAAACCTAAAGTACACTTTCCAAAGCACAATTAAGGTGAATGCACTGTACTGAAACTCGAAGTTAAATTTAGTCATTCTTGACAACTGTCAACAAGATTGACAACTGTCAACTGACAACCAACAGTGCAAATATTACACACAAAAGGTCTTAAAGTTAACTCTCGAATTTTCCAGGATATTTCCATGACATTTCCACGATTTCCAGGACAGCAATCTAAAAACTGTCATTAACCCGCGAGTTACTGGGGTATATTCCATAACGCGACTTACTGGGGGGGGGGGGGGGGGGGAGCTTACCCCCCCCCCCCCCCTCGGATCTCGGGAACTACGGGACCGATTGTAAAAATTAAAACGGCATTCGATAGCCCGGGGAAATTTATCGAAGGAAACATAATATTGTTGAAGGTCAGGTCAAGTACTAAATGTTTGACCGTGTCAAAAGGTCTCTATGGATTAAATTGTCGCGCAAAATTGCGATATTAAACGCATAAGCAGTCGATAAATCGGTATGATTCGTGTGTCTGACACTTCTAAGTACCATCCTAAGTTATGTATGACCCTGGGTCAGGTCAAGGTCATCCGAAGTCACGAGGTCAAACTGCAGATTACGGTCATTAGGCGTTGTAACACATGTTTATGGGTTTGTTTTTCGTCTAAAACGCGAAAAAATGACATTAGAACATTGTTTGTTCCATATAAATAGAAGTAAAAAGCAAAAACGGAAATGCATTTTTTATGCATATGCATATGCTGTGAGGAATTAAAAAAAATATGCAAAATCCGAGATGGCAGTTTGATAGCCCGGTCTATTGTCAGTAATTTTATTTAAGAAAATTGAATTTATCTCAAACATTGTACATTTGACGTCGTTTTCCGCAAACCATTATTTGTCAACAAAAACCGAAGAACATAACGTCACTCTGACGTCATTCCCGGTTGACCTATCATAACCTCATCTGTTTCCTTTTGACAACATGTGTATAATTGATGTGAAAGAAGGCACTGAAAGATTGGTGACGATACTAGTGTTGGTTTAGGAGTTATTGCAAAATCACGGGAGGGGGGAATTAGCCGCCCCCCCCCCACCCCCCACCCAGTAAGTCGCGGGTTAAGAGAACAAGTTGAAAATAACTACTGAGAAGTGAAAAAGTCAGAAGTGGAACTACTCCAACTTGAGACCCCGGAGGAATTCAACAAGATTAAATGTTGGCAATTAACTGGTTAGGGTTCTTTAAAGGGAAATTAATGATCTTTTGATTGTGTTAGCAACAATTGCTTTGGCTACCGTTATGGTATTAAAATGATGTGATCTAAATTTAAGAATTAAATAAAATTATTCCCTAATTCAAAGTTGGAAGTTTGGGAGAATTAATGATCGGTATTTTCCCTCCACTATTGGAAAGCGACACATCTGGCGCTGTTGTATCAATCTGTTCAACGTTGTTGAATGGGCACTTCGAAACAAATCGCCGACACTAAATAGGTCGCCGTCCACGTGCATCGATGAGCTTCCGATTGAATTGGCAGTTTTTCTTTCAATGGTTGTTAATTGTGAAGGATGGGCGGGTATATAATCACAAGCAGAACACAAAATATATTTTCCCCACCATTGCGTAAAAAGCAATACGAGCAAAAAAGCATAAAAGCAATATGGAAAAGCCCAGAGTTTGATGGAAACCAAAAGTACTTGGCAAGAACCGGTTGTTAAAAGTGTGGAACGCTTATCAAGATAACTTGAAATATCTCTTGGAAGGAATTTTTATATGCAAAATGCAATGAATTTACATAATATTTTGGCCTCGTCCGTCGATTTCAAGTGCTAACTCCATTTGTGTGGGAAAATGTTATTATCTCCCTTTAACATCAGAAAGCTCTTACATTGTTCATAAACGCCAAGTTGAAACAAAACAGGCTGTGATAAAGGTCAGATGTAGAAAGTATAACTATTCATTACAAGTAATGCTGAATACAATGATTCCAATCAAGCTACAGATTATCTTTCACTTAATCTGTATCAAGCTGAAACTGGTCATTAGTGTGGCACCTGCATGCAAATATTGCAATGCAAAGGGAATTTTAGATGGTATATATGGAAGGAATGCTCAACAACAAAATGTGCTTCAAAGTACAAACTTTTAGTGAAACACCATGCAATAAACCAGTCACATGTTAAACATACACTGTCTAGACTTAGAGCCATGGAGTTACAAATTGTGTTGCTGTTGCAGAAAAGATTGACTGTTCAACTATTTCATTTAACAGAGTTGCCTCTTTTTCTGTTCAGTAAATCCACAAATGACTAGCAGATGGTACTTGGACAGAAGATGAAGCTGCAGAAGTTGGGAACCACAATTCAGCCAGGAAGGAGCTGGTCATAACAATTGAAGTGCAGCAACAATTGTGATATCAGTACTTCAGTGACCACACTAGCACATATGCATGCATTTAAGCATGCATAACCCTGTGCATGCCTGGGCCAAACTGGACAAGATTGCATTATCCTGTCAAACAATTGACTTGAGGCTGAGACTTGAGTAGAAATGGATCCAAAATGGAAGTGGAGCTCCAATGGATGTGTTGTATCATATGAGGGTGCAAGTTGGAATAGTAAGTGGAACAATTATATATTTTCCCATTAGTATTTCCTAGTAGAAAAGTGAATAAAATGCAAGGGGAACATATTATATGGGCTACTATGATATGATTTATAGTATGTAGGGCTAACTCTGAAGTCTGAACTGCATCTGGAATGCTTTAAGATCACATACTACAAGACATTTAAATGAAGAGTTTTGATTCGTAAATACAAAGTTAGTAACAGAACAGAGTGAAATTGTTTAAATTTAAAATGGCTTGTGATTAATACTAGAGATAACATCATTTCAGCAATCAGTATGTTAAGTTAGGTAGGTAGGGAAAAAAGGTCCAAATTATTGCCAGTTGCATAAAATATCAGACTTTTCATGCTATTAGTATAGGGTAAAAGTCCAGTCTTTTTACACATCATAACCTCAGACTTTTCATGCCATCAGAATGCAGATGATACTGACACAGTGCTCCAGTGTGACAGTATGTACATTCTGATAGCATGAAATATTGAAAAGTCTGAGGTTAGGATGTGTCTGGGGTTGACAGTTTACCCTATCAGCAATTTAGTGCATCAGTATCATCTACACCATCATGAGATGTGTGAAACATGAAATGACCTGTAGGGTAAAAGTCCTATCTTTGAACACATCCTAACCTTGGACTTTACATGCTATGATAATGTAGACAATACCAATGCATGGCGCTTACCAATGCATGGTGCACATCAGTATTGTTTACAATCTGATGGCATGAAAAGTCCAGAGGTTAGGATGTTTTCAGGGTTACTGCAGCATTGGATCTTCCTAATTGGATCTTCACTGTATGCAATACCAGTATTACAATTACCGATTGATCATAATGCCTACCAAATCTAAATATTGCACAGGTGCAGCTTTTGATGCCTCATCCAGTTTCCTCATCCTACTTAATGCTTATTTATTGTTGTATTGGATGTGTGATACTTGTCAGTAGTCACATATGATAAACCAGGTAATCTTTGACTAAGGTACCTGTTGGTGTGCCATGTTATGCACAGTATGTAGTAATCAAGGTTCAAGGTTACTATCACCGTTGTTGGTCTGGAGTCATATGAAGGGTTTATGACGTCACCAGTTTTTTAACCAACATAAATGAACAAGACGCTCAAATACAAAAATGTAATACAGCGACTTGTAAATACATTGCACAACTTATGTATGCTGTAGCATTAATTAGGTTTTGTCTACAAGATGGTCTGGGGGGTCAGTAGGGCCACAGCGCAGCGAGCGAAGCGTTCTAAATGTGGGTCCCTGTGACCGTAATTGCTGTAAAGGTTAGGCCAGGTTCAAATATGTATCGTTTTTGGTGACATCATAGCTTTATTACTGGTACACTTTTATGGATGTTGTAATACTACTCTTATTCTATTAGGGACCTCAAGAACACCATTAACTGGGGAGGTGAATTACTGAACTATTACCCAATGGTGATAGTAACCTTGAATCTTGATTACTGCATACCTACTGTGCATAACACAGTGTACTGACAGGCACCTCAGTCAAAGATTACCATAAACCATCCAAAAGCTTATGACGAAGAAGTACAACTCAACATCCTTTTGTGTCTTGTAACCAGACATCAACAAGATGTTCTACTACAGGAATATGTCCCATAAATTAAAACAGTGAAACATACATTATTACCAAATACTTACCAGGAGAAACTGTCTTCTCTAGAATTTGAATAAGTTGTCCAGCTGATTCGGATATCATCTTGTCAATATTAATATAAGCCTAGAACACGAATGATATTGACCTAACTACACGACTAGGGACTTGTTGGTGGGTGATATCTCGTAGTGGAATGTTTCCGTTCCGATCTCACGGAATTCAAACTTGATATATAAAGGCAAATTATATAGACAACTTATAAATGGATTACGGGAACACCCGTCACACGTTCCACCACAACGAACGGCGATCGCTGGCACGCATGCCGTTTGGTTTGCCAAACCGCCGGCAATGTCGCCGCGCCGCTCCCAATCTCTATTCAAAAACGTAAGTTTTCTACAATGCTTTTATTACTGACCAATCATAGCATCACTAGCAATGACTTTCCGTGTAATGATTGGCTAAAAGAACAAACGATAGCAGAAATTGCATTTTGCTGGCAATACAAGAACAGATTTGATGCAGCCTGAGCCACAACTGTCAACGCTGAAAAGCGCGATAAGTGTGTCGACTGTGGAATGTTCATGGATTTTAATTTAGTAGCCTTTTCTGTCTTGCCCAATGATTGTATGGATGAATCAAGCAAAATTAGATATTTACACAATCACAGATATGTATACAAGATAAGGAATGGACTTTGGCAAATGCGCTGAATATTTTTTTTTTTAAACGCAAAGTTAGTTCGTAAATCAATATGTTATTCATTCAAATGAAGGCCTATTGCAAGCAGTAGCGTACCCAGGATTCGTCCAGGAGGGGGCAATTTTTTATCAGGGGGGCATAAAAGATATAAGTACTCTGGCATTAAGTACCCCCACAAAAAAACTCACCGGATGTGGCCCACTATATTTTTAAAAGGGCATATTTTCAAAATTTTCTCTTAAAAAATCAAAAATTCATTCATTTTTTTCGGCCAAAGGGGTACACGTACAGACCTTCAGGGGGGGGGGCAATTGCCCCGTTCCCCCCCCCCCCCTCCCTTGTGTACGCCTATGGTTACAAGCGGTAATTTGTCAAAATCGTAATGCAGAATCTTGATTTTTGCGCCACCGCATTGACCAAGAAACGCATTCACCGACGGGTGGACCTTATATGCATATATGATTTCCTATTGTCGATTTAGATCACATATTCAAACTTTTTAGCGTACAGCGGTACATCGGCATGGATTATCCACTCCTGGGGTCTCGGCATGAATAACAGAGTAAGGGAAATAGCGGTAGAAAATAGCCGAAAGAGGGGCAATACAAAATAAACACGTTTTTGCAGACTACAAACCCTACGGAGCCGCGCAAAGCAAAGTTTGTTAAGTTCATGTAACGAGAAGATGAAACAAATGTTTATTCTTGTATCAATCAATAGACTAACTCATGCGACAGCCCGAACCCGGGACCGCACACTGTGCCCGACCGTACCTTCCCGCGACCCTCCGCGTCTCCCCGCGCCTCGCCGACACCGCGACGGCGGAAAAACCGTCTGCCGCCGCACGTGCAGCCGCACGTGCGGTACTTCGCGGGGCACTTCCGCCCCGCGCGGCCAATACACAATAATCACTACACCCTCCCCATGATCTCAAAGATCATACACAATCACACCGACACTAATCATACATCGACCACCAATTCACAAGCGCTATACCTACACCAACTCAAGCATCGTCTGCACAACACAGGCGCTGCGGAGGCTGTCGGTTGCGCTCGCTCCGTCGCAGAGGCGGATCTTGTGGAGCCGGTTCATCACCACCGGCGGCATCGCTACACGACTCTAAGTCCACATCCTCGCGCGCCGGGACGTACAGCGGCGGTGCGTCGCTGGCTCGACTGCTGGAACAGTCACTGTCTGCCGCCACTCCGTCGTGGCGCCGCCGCAGGCACCGCACGTGCCACGGCAGTCCGTCGACTTCCACCACCTGTGTAGACACGGTGCCGGTCACCACCCCCCTCCGAGACGGCTCTGTGCACCGCGCTCCCCGCCGCCTCACCCACACGGCGTCGCCCACCTCGTAGGCCACAGCGGCGCCGGGCGGCGCGATGTCCGGCTCAGCTCCGGCGCGCTCCGGCACCGGCTGATCAGCGGCCGGCCGCACACAGTCGCGCACCGTATATCTGTACAGTCCCCCGGCAGGGGAGCTCGCCGCGTTACTCCCGTCACGGGGCGTCACATTGTACAGATGTACAGCCTCCGAAATCGAGCAGCGTTTCCGGGCGGCAATCACTTTCACAGTCCGATGCACACGCTCCACAATCCCGTTTCCGCCCGGCTCGTACACCGCCCGAAACCGCAGCTTTACTCCCCACTTAGCAGCGAACGCAGCGAATCGCTGACTGCGGAAGACGGTGTCGTTATCCGCCAAGATCTCCACTGGTGCCCCACGCTCGAGGAACAGCTGCTCGAGGTGGCTGGCGACCTCGTTGGCGTCTGCATGGCGCAGCGGGCGCCACACACAGAAACGAGACGGCCCACAGTCGATGATGGAGAGGTGGCTTTGTCGCTGATGATGTGTGACGTCGATGGCGATGCGTTCCCACGTCTCGACCACGCCGAGCGAGCCGTGGTCCCACTGTGTAGGGGCCGGGTCGATAGAAGAGCACACATCACACTTTCCTACGACACTCCGCACTTCGGAGCGTGAAATATTCCTCGACACATCGCGCCGCGCGAAATACAGGGTCCGTCGGATCCCAGGGTGGCCCGCCCGCTCGTGCACTTCTGCGATCGCCGCACGAGTCTCAGCCACATCGCACGCCCTCTCACCGGCACCGCACACCGCACGGCCCTCACACGCTCCGCGCGTGCTGTCATCACACACCGTGCGATCTTCAGGCCCACCGCACAGCACACGGCCCTCACACGCTCCGAGCGTGCTGTCATCACACACCACGCGCTCGTCCGCGCCCTCGCTACGCAGCCACTCCTTGGGGACTCGTGTCAGGGCGTCCGCCCGATTTTCCGCCGACCTCACCAGCGTGACGGACAGCGTCAGCCGGAGCTCCTCCACCAGCTGTCGGATGATGTCTACCCGGCGTCGGATCAACATCTCGGCTTGAGCCTTCGTCCGTAGCCGCGCTCGGCCGCTGAGGGCGTCGTCAATCCACCGGTGCACGGTGGCAGAGTCCGTGCGGAGGTCAATGACCTTCACGCCCCAGGCGATCGCCATGTTGACACCGCGAACGGCGGCGTCCAACTCGGCCATGTTGATGTGCAGCGCTGCAGAGTCCTCGCCGCGTAGCCAACAGGCGTCCTCCACGATGCCGTCATCCGGTGTCTCGACGACAACTCCTGCGGCGATCGAGCTGGCGTCGACCCAGATGATGGCGCTGTCGCCGGAGAAGCACCACGGGCCGCGCGCTGGGTCAGCAGCTGACAGACGGTCCGCCACGGCCGCGATCTGTCCTCGCAGCGCCGCGTCGTCAGCGACATCATCCCAGCCGCGGGTGACAGCATTCACCCGCCGTTTGAGCCACGCTACGGCCGGCCGTAGCCAGCCGCAGACCGGCAGGTGCGCCACCAGCTGACCACACCAAGAGAACACGGCGCGGCGGGTCACTTGTTCGGGCGGCACCGCGACGCCGTTGTCGCGCGTCCACCGCAGCGCGCCGGCCTCTCGCCGCACACGCAGGCCGAGCAGGCGCGCGCCGTCCGCAGCCCGCTGCGGTGGCTTGCACTGAAGGCCGAACCGGGCGAAGTGCCGCACGACTTGGTCCGCGCTGACGATGTCCTCATCGACCAGGAGGTCGTCCACATACGGGAGTACCGCACGTTCGATGTCTGTGTCCTGCGCCAGCACTGCACGGACGACGGCCTTCATGATCATGGGAGCGACATTCAGTCCAAAGCCGAGCCGGGTGAGGCAGTAGCGCTGCCCTCGGACGATGACGATTTGGAACGGCCACAACCGTCTTTCCAGGCGGAGCTGCAGGTAGGCTTTGCGCAGATCAACGACGGCGGTGCGCTCCCCGTGGCGACGCCACTTCCTCATTTGATCAGCGCAGACGTCCGCGTCCGCCGTGTGAGCCGTTACGAAGCCGTTTAGCTCCCTGTAGTCCAAGACGGGACGCACCTTGGCCTGGTTGTTTTGTTGCACTGCCATCAGCGGCACCAGCCCGCGCGGCGGCCCGTCCGCCTGCTCGTCGTACGGGAGGAGCCAGCCATTGGCGATCCACGCGTCGATCTCACGGTCGAACTCTTGCCGCGCGGTCGGAGCGATCCCGTACTGTGCTACCCCGTTCGTCAGGCAGTCAGGCCCGGCCCCGTTCGCCCACTTCCACGCGACGGTCCACTCACGTCGATCCGCGTCGAAGCGTGCCGTGAAGTCTGCAGCGTCGACCGCGGGCGGAGGGCGCCAGGCAGCACCGCAGAACCGCACGTCAGACGGCGCCCGCACACTTATGCCTCCCAGCGCTGAGATGCCGGACATACCGAGGAGCAGGTCCACTCCCATCGGCCGATCTTCCAAAACCAGCACCTCGAGCCGCGCCTGCTGACCGGTCAAAGTCCGCACGTCGATACTGCCCACCCCGGCACAGCAGAACTGATCGCCGCTCAGCGTGGTCACACTGATTCGGCGCGGGCGCCACCGCCGGCAGCACCTGGCATACACGAGCGTGTCTGTACAGCCTGTGTCTATCAGCGCACTGCACTGCCGATCGCCGATCAGCACGGAAATCACAGGCAGGGTGCCGCCGGTCACTGCGCGGGAGACGACGCCGGCGCTGACTCGCCATCTCCCGAGGCGTTTCCCGGCGTGTTACGAGGGCAGGACACGGAGATGTGGCCCACCTCTCCGCACGTCCA
Source organism: Chirona hameri (assembly GCA_036785665.1). NCBI lineage: Eukaryota > Metazoa > Arthropoda > Thecostraca > Balanomorpha > Balanidae > Chirona > Chirona hameri. The sequence goes on from JAXIVJ010002871.1 coordinate 64,239, forward strand.
GCAGCGCCGCTTCGGCCAGCGAGTCAGGCGCGGCGGTCCGGCACGCGGGCGCGGGTTACCGCGCGGCGCCGCCGCCGCTGCCGCCACCGCCGCGACGCACTCATCGCTGAGTACCGCGCGCGAGCGAGCCAGCACGCCGGGCAGATCGAGGCCTTCCGCCCTGCTCCCGGCCCGAATGGCATGCCGGACAGAGTCCGGCAGCCCGGAAACAAACGCACAGACCAGTGCGCGATCCGGGACACCTCCAAACAGGGCCGCAAGGCGCCGGAGGGCGGCCAAGAACACATCCGGAGACTCTCCCGGCTGGAGACGGCGGCTCGAGAACGCGTCAAACGCGGCGAACTGGTCGAGGGCGAATGCCGCATACAGGGCATCACGCACAGCCTCCAGCGATCCGCGGCTTTCAGCTGGCAGCTGGGACCAGACGGCGAAGGCGCCACCCGTCAGCCGCAGCGGCAGCACCGACGCCAGCGACACCCCACGGAGTTCACACAGCAGCTGGGCTCTTTCGTACCACTCAACTACATCTGTCGAACCGTCATATTCAGCAACGATCCGCACGTCGAACGCTGACATCACCGACGCCGGCTGGGCACTCACCACGGTAGCGTCTGTCAGCCCAATCCTCACTGCGTCGGCGCCCGCCACAGGCACTGTCGACATGATGCTTGAGTTGCGTCCGAGCGAAGGCCGAAATAGCTTGTAACGAGAAGATGAAACAAATGTTTATTCTTGTATCAATCAATAGACTAACTCATGCGACAGCCCGAACCCGGGACCGCACACTGTTCCCGACCGTACCTTCCCGCGACCCTCCGCGTCTCCCCGCGCCTCGCCGACACCGCGACGGCGGAAAAACCGTCTGCCGCCGCACGTGCAGCCGCACGTGCGGTACTTCGCGGGGCACTTCCGCCCCGCGCGGCCAATACACAATAATCACTACAGTTCAGGCCTGAGCAACAATTGCCTTGATGCTGCTTCTGATCACACAATTCCTAGCAACCGGCAAAATTTAGAAGTTTATACGTAACCAAGCATACTTTTTGACACGATCGTGGCGTCGCTACTAGAGTGGCAAAATTCTGGTCCCAGCGTCCCAGCGCTGGGACCAGAACTGATCACGGCCGTGACTGAAGCTGTGACTGGCCAGGTCAGCGCCATAGGTTTATCATTGCAGCGCCGTGACTAAAGCTGTGACTTGCCAGCTCATTCCGTGGCCGTGACTACAGGCTGTGACCAAAGATTTAGGATGTTCTGCACCTCTAGTCGCCACCCACCAGAAGTTATGGGGAAATGGGGGACGACAGCGTCTTAAATGCTATGCTTCTTTTAATGCAACGCACATAGGCCTAATGTTTGAATCCGAAGAAGTTGCCAACTTCTTCGGTTTCAAACATTAGGCCTATGCACGTTTGGGGGACATTGCAGACCTCCCCTCCGGTTTCGAGTTTCGACGTATACATGTCACAATGGCAAGGTCCGCCCCGCCCTCACACATCAGCTGATCCTGACAGCGACCGCCACCACCGACCGAAGGTCATCCCAGTCGGGGGCAAATATCGATCACCAAAGCGATTCGAGCATGAGAGCGTGATAGATTTGCAGCTCATAGCTCTTCCGACTGAGTTAAAGTGGTGGGCATCAAAATCCGAACGAAGCCCAAATGTTGAAAATCGGCATACGTTGCTATCGAGGGACGGGAATGCGGAAGGACTCCCATGATTCAATCATTCATTGGCAGTTCTGTCAGGCATACCACGACATACATTCATTTACCCACGACCTTCATACTAAAACGGCGACGAGGCGTCGTACTGGTGCTATATAGCACCTCGAATCTGGTCGAAAGTAATATAGCATCGGTCTCCGTGATAGACTCGCGTGGCATTCGTCAACGACGGCGGATGTTGCGCGTGTCGCGACAACTGTCAAACTGACTACTCAAGACACAAGACCTCTTATTGTCTTGTGTCTAGTCTTGAGTTGTCAGTGGCACCAATGTGTTTTTTTCGTCGAGACACATCTCCCAATGTGCAACATGACCTAATTGGGTCACCACTTGACCTTGACCTGAGGTAAAATGTCTAAGTTGACATAACCTGGTCATCATGCATATGATACGAAGCGCCTTGACGAGAAAAACACGATGGCGTCAAAATTATTTCCCTATCGTTGTTAGGTTAAAAGATATTTGTGAAAACTGTTTTGTTAACAAAAATAGCCTTTTTGACATTTGATGAGCTATGGAGCCTAAACTGTTGACCTGAGCTCAAATATGAGGACACCATGGCGATTACATTTTTCAAGAGCTTTCCAATGCTTTTTACGTTTGTTCCTAGCTATCAGTTCCTGTGATATCTGGGGATTTCTGGAGCGAAGTCCTAAAACTTGAAAATCTGACCCTTGATGACCTCTGGTGACCTCAATATTGACCTGAGAAGAAAAAAATGCCTGAAATAGTTTCAAAATGCATTTTGACGAGCTTTCGAACGGTGTTTTTTGTTTTTGTCTACGTCCCATAGGAGCCGAGTTAGCGGGGGGGGGCGTCGAAACGCCCCCCCCCCCCCCGGCACGGCGAAGGTGGCGCCGAGCACCGGTACGGCGCGAGTAACGTAGGTACTCCTGATTCGTCTGCGGGTATTTGGCAAGAAACGACCGCTCGCTGCGTCGTTTCATCACATTAGCTAAAATAAACACCATATTGGTACGTGTGCTAACCCAACTCCACGGCTGCAGCCTGCAAAGCTATGATATGAACTCCGAGATCCTTCATTGGCCATAAACATGGAATATACGACGTGGGGCACATCAGAAATAAAATACATATTATATAATCCAGTCATGTATTTAGTCACAAATTACGAACACATCTGCACACTGCAGCCATTCGCTGCCGATCAGTTGCGGACGAAGCAGCCGGACAGGTGTGCCTGATACACACCGGGCGGCCGCGCAGCGCCGAGCTCCTCAACGCGACAGCGGCGTAAGGCGGGCGGAAACAGGCCGAGATTCATAGCAGCTGCCAGCCATCCCTATTAGCTGCAGCAGGGGCGAAATTAGCGTCGACTCCTGCTCGGAAATGGGGGTCTCGGGAGGATGTTAGTGAACACTAAACGCCACGGTTACATGTCAAGTGGCATGACGCGTCTCGACAACCTGGCAGAGGCAAGTCACAGAAAGGAGACGTGAAAGAATGCTCTCCAACTTCGGCAGTTTATGTGAGAGCATACGCGAAACAATTATCCACACGAGGGATGCATGTTGTCGGACCCGAGGCCATGAGCAAAACCAGCGGTTTCTGAATGTAGCAATGACGGTTCAATGGCGTACAGACTCGGATCCGTTATTCTGATGCACGAACAAATTGCATTAGACACAGAGCGAACGTTCTAAAAAAGCTGCACCTAATCACCATCCAGGATTGTTGATGCATCCGCAGTGGGAGTTTATGAAAAACGACCGAAACAGCGTTAGACTCCTTTAAATATAACCTGCTACGCACTACACAGGCCAGCACTGCAAAAAAAACTGCCACACTGCATCTCTGGCACTGCACTGCACCGCACGCGTCCTCCACAAGCCGTCCGCCAGTCGGCCGTACTCTGCGCCCCGCCCGCCTCACGAGAAGATGACCCGGTCGGCAGTGAAGCGATCGTTGAGCGTGCGAGTGCTGGTCGCCGCAGTCGGGCGGAAATTGCCCACACCTGAACTTTGCCCGCCGTCCGGTAGATGGTGCTGGGAGCGGCCGCGGGCCTGAATGGAGGCAATTTCCTGCTGGATGCGCGGGTCCAGCCCGGCCCGGTTCCGCGGCGGCGGAGGTGGCGGCGGCGGCGGCGGAGAGGGCGGTAGGGGCATATCGTCGTCTTCCATGTCCATCTCCATCGGTGGTGCTGCCGACACAGAGGAGCGAACGGTCAGCGGGAAGCCGGCTCTGAGAATGTAATCATCCTCATATCAATAGACATAATACACATTGTTTACCAATTTTACCAGATCCCTTTGTATTCTCCCGACTGCCGGTCCTCCATCCTCTGTCACGCCCACGTTAACCCGAGTCTGGTGGTCGACCCACTTTACCCGTTCTCCTTCATCCCATGGCTGCGCAATGGTCCGAGCGGACCGAAGCGGCCTTATCCTAACCAAACCCATTTTTTTGTACATGGCTGTAACTTGCAGCTTAATCATACATCATCACCAAATCGTCCACACTTAAGGTAATCATAGCCACAATGCTTACTAAAACCCAACATTTCACCCAAACTAAAATAACCTCCACATCTGGCGTTCGTACCCACCTCTGGCTCTGGTGTGCAGTGTACGAGCTCCACCCCTCACTTACGTGCACGTCTCTGTCTGACGGCGTACCCCACCTCTGGCTCCAGGTGTGCAGTGTACGAGCTCCACCCCTCACTTACGTGCACGTCTCTGTCTGACGGCGTACCCCACCTCTGGCTCCAGGTGTGCAGTGTACGAGCTCCACCCCTCACTTACGTGCACGTCTCTGTCTGACGGCGTACCCCACCTCTGGCTCCAGGTGTGCAGTGTACGAGCTCCACCCCTCACTTACGTGCGCGTCTCTGTCTGACGGCGTACCCCACCTCTGGCTCCAGGTGTGCAGTGTACGAGCTCCACCCCTCACTTACGTGCACGTCTCTGTCTGACGGCGTACCCCAACTCTGGCTCCAGGTGTGCAGTGTACGAGCTCCACCCCTCACTTACGTGCGCGTCTCTGTCTGACGGCGATGTCGTTTTTGAACTGGACGGTGAGCAGACTGGCGCCGTCCGGTGCCGTGACCGAACTCCCTGTGATGCGGGTACGGTTTACGGGTCGCCGCAGCGGCGCCGGAGCTGCCGCCGCCGGCGCCGGCTCGTGGATCACCTGGACACGGCCCTGGGGCGGCGGCGGCGGCCGGCGACTGCCGGCTGCTGCCCCGCGGGAGGCACCGCGTCCCCGCCGCGCCGGGCTGGCCGTGGCCGCCTGTGAGCAGAATAATCGGGTCAGACAAGGCCAGGCAGACAATCGCCGAGACAAGCAAGCGACAGACAGACAGGCGACAGACAAGCAAGCGACAGACAGACAAGCGACAGACAATCAAGCGACAGACATACAAATGACAGACATACAAGCGACAAACGGACAGGAGACAGACGAGACAGACTGACAAGATGAGTGTTGAATCTTCAAGATGTAAGAGACATCTCCGGCAGTCTGAAAATGAGCAAGTCAAACACGACATTCAAGGAGCAACGCTGACATTGGGGCTGTTCCAGCGCCCTCATCCGGATTAGGTGGAGGCCTTATTTTCTCCACCGGCCGTTCCCGCGCCTCAACTAAAATCGGTTTAGCCTCCACCAACCTCAACCGGATGAGCAAAATCTCAACCGCTCGTCGAGCGGATTTTCGGCGCCATTCGCGAAGAGCATTGTGGACAGCTTTTGCATGGATTCCATTGTTGTTTAGATCTTCAGACTGACTGACAGACTGACAAGATGAGTGTTGAATCTTCAAGATGTAAGAGACATCTCCGGCAGTCTGAAAATGAGCAAGTCAAACACGACATTCAAGGAGCAACGCTGACATTGGGGCTGTTCCAGCGCCCTCATCCGGATTAGGTGGAGGCCTTATTTTCTCCACCGGCCGTTCCCGCGCCTCAACTAAAATCGGTTTAGCCTCCACCAACCTCAACCGGATGAGCAAAATCTCAACCGCTCGTCGAGCGGATTTTCGGCGCCATTCGCGAAGAGCATTGTGGACAGCTTTTGCATGGATTCCATTGTTGTTTAGATCTATGTTAAACGCACGGTGGATAAAAGTACCTCAACAAATTTCTGACACGCAAGGTAAAACGCAAAACTGCGAGGAATAAAATAATGTCTGTATTAAGGCGGCCGCACACTGCGTCATTTGGCGCACGATATCGCGGAATAAAGCTGGTCCGGACGAGCTTTGCATGTGGTAAACACCGCGGAACCCCAGAATGTCGCAGTGATATCGCTCGCCGAATGGCCCAGTGTGCGGCCCGGATTACAGCGGAGACCGTGACCGTGAATTCGCACCCAAACAAATGATGGCCAACAGCTGATAATTCCACCGAGTCTCTACCGCTCGTTCTCGCGCGCCGCTCCACCGCACCTCCACCGGTCACGCCTCAACCAATTCCGGGTGAGGGCGGGTGAGGGCGGGTGAGGGCGGGTGAGGGCGGGTGAGGGCGCTGGAACAGCCCCATTGTCTACAAGAGTGGCAATGAAACAACAATACAGCATATAGGGCCCTACAGCATATACCGCCGACTATAATTACATTTTACTCGGACTCCTGCTCCCTAACTGCTGCGTACCGTGAGTCCGCGGCGTTTCATCAGGATCTGGTTGCGGGCGTCGGCGCGGCTCAGCTGTTTGCCGTTGGTCAGCTGTTGCAGTGCCTGGCGTTTCTTCTTCAGCGCCAGCGTCGTCAGCCGCTGTTGAACAGGAGATACATGTCCTGATACATACAAGACAGCATGAGTTGCCTGAGAACTAGGACCAGAGCATCGATAAAAAAAACGCTCCCATAACAGTCAAACGCTTCAGAAGGATGCAATTCCACTCATTGGAGGTTAGCACGAAGCAAAGTAAATTGTAAAACACAATTTAATACAAATACAACGATAAATATAATCCGTACCTTCACGCCTTTAACAGGAGTGCCAAGTCTTCCGGCCAGTTTTGAACTTCGGACAGCCTTCACCGCCAACTGGAATCAATGGAACATCTCATCGGTGATCCAGCTGAAGGACAGCGCTCACAGACAGTGCATCGGTGATCCAGCTGAAGGACAGCGCTCACAGACAGTGCATCGGTGATCCAGCTGAAGGACAGCGCTCACAGACAGTGCATTGGTGCAGCTGACATTCATTTTACGATGCGCAGTTCAACCGCGCACAGCACAACAGCTGCGTACATACACATTCCTGGTTATTACGGATCGTGTTGTAACGAATAACGAATGACTACGATTAGTTACAAACCCAGGTGTTACATAGATGGAGGGTGTGGGTGTAGGAAGGCCTTAAATAAGGGAGCACTGACAAGAGAGTACTAACATTGGCTCAGTACAGAATACGAACTAAATGCGTTTACATTTGGTTTTAGCCTAATTAATCCATATTGCTTCGAGAAATCGGTCTGTGAAAATAGTTAAAGCATAAATTTATCCGGTAGCGTATTTCTTTCTAACGAGATCGGCGTCATTCAAGTCATACTACTCGGTATTCTTCAATTAGACTAAACAAGAAGCCACACATCCCCAAGTGATAAGTTTTCGGGCAAGTGCGCTGATTGCACAACTCATGTATAATTGCACTGCTGTAGGATCAGAGTGAGGCGCATCACCTGCAGGACTTCAATGGTGGCCGTGATAAGGTTACGGTGCACCCGCCGCAGGAGTGGGGCAGGAATGTGGATAGGATGGTGAACCCCGTACGCTTCAGACATCTCCTGCAGAAGCTGCGGAAAAGAGGACTGGACACGAAGCTCTCTTTCACTAACGGACATCCGGGTAAACAAAACACACAAATAATCCAGTGCGTACATTATATATCGCTGTTACCTGTTGTTGCGACTTTGCCACTGGGTTCGAAAAACTAACGAAGAGGAATCTAGGATGAAACAAAAAGTTGGAAAGTGGAAACGCATATTATGGGGGGGGGGGGGGGGTAGCACGTATTCGAAGGGAATTCAAAGCATGCCATTACCACACTGTATACGTGCAGCCCAGCCAGCCGGTGCTGTCCGCACCTCAGCTCTGACCTGTCTGCGTTTCAGCGGTGCGGTGGACACTGCCGGCTCGGCTGACTCCAGATGACTCCCCATGCGGGCGCTGGCGGCTCGCCACCGCTGGCCGAAGTTGCCGCGGGTGCCGCGGGTGCCGCGAGTGGTCCGTGTCGCGCCCCGCTGACCGCGGCTACCTCTGGCGGCGCCCCGGGTGGTGCCCCGCGCGGCGGCCCGGCCCCGGGAGGCGGCCGCCCGGCCGCGGGTCACACCACGCGAGCTGTCCCGGCCGCCACCGGAGCCCCGCGCCGCGCCGCGCGAGCCGCGCGAGCTGGACCGGCCGCGAGCCGCCGACCCCCCGCTCTGACCCCGGCCTCGGCCGCCTGAAGGTTACGGGAGAGACAGACATCGTCATTGTCAGGAGACTCGTCAGAGAGCACAGAGCCAGGTCACCACCGACATGAGTCGCTGGATGAAGTCAACGGTCGGCAGGTCAGGAGAATTGAACATCAAGTCCCACGATTCCCCAAAATAAACGCTAAAAGAATTCGGTGTCGAATATCAAGAAAACAACTAATATCTCGTGTTTAGGTGACAATGGTGTTCTCGTTAACGTAAGGATAAATTTACACAACAAAAAACTTCTAGCAACTATTGCAATGGATTTCCCACATATGGTCAACATGGGATAGTAGCAGGAATTAACTGATATGCATCAGCGTTTATAACAGTCAGTAGCGACAGGTTGCACACTGCGAGTTGGACAGTGTCGACTGTATCAGATGAGAAACTAGTTTGATTGCAACATGCAATCTGTGGTAGTCGAACAGAAACCTGTATGGACAAAAGAGACTAATCAACGTGAATAAAGAGCGTGCAGGCAAAGATGGTAATAACACTTGAACCAGAGTGGCGTCAAGGTGCAGAACAAGCTCTCCACCCTCCCACCACCTCGCCTTTTCCTTGTCAACGGAATACTTTTCATTGACGTAACTCACGCAAAGTCACCTGAACGACTAGAACAGCATCTGCGGCACATTGTGATACGAAAATGACTTGAGCAGCATGCAGCTACCTTCATATCTCAAACTAGTCTAAACACAGCTCAAAGTACCCTATACACCACTTACACTGGTCACTGCAAAAATGTATCCGAAGCCGCAATTGCCTACCCACGGAGTTGCACATTTTACCGACCGACCAGTCACCGGCCACCGCCGTAGGCCCCGCGGCGGGAGGACATTCATGGCCGTCACCCACCTCGCGTGGAGGCTGCGCCGCGCGCCGCGCCGCCGCCGCCGCGGCCACGGCGGAACATGCCGCGGTTCGCCTTGATGAAGTCATCTGACGGAGGCAGACAGTCGTAAGGAGTAGCCAAGTCGAGAGACGAGCGCCAGCAGAGTCAATCAGGACAACTAGGCACGGCTTCAGTTGCCGGATACTGAATGGTTGTGTGGCAGTACCAGAAGGATGTAGTGCGTTGTTACGTTTCGTCATGGGTTGGTCTTATACTTAAGCTTAATCTTATTTACCTAATAATTGAATAATGGATGATGACATTGAATTGGCAGGGCAAAATACTTCTTTTCGCTTATTCGCTTCATTTATTTGTACATGTTGGCCAACTTTCGAACAAACGAAGGACACCACGCTGGTGGCGTTTTTATTTCTCGATTGTATTGTGTTCATAAAAATAAGTCAAGTCTAAATCTTGGAATGAGTTAAGTCACACGGGTGTATGAAAATGGTGGGGTAACTAGTAACTACTTGGTCGACAAACGTACCTAGGCTTCTGTCGACATAGCCTTCCGTTTTCATGGTGACCTGAAAAAAAAATGAATATATCAGTGGATGCATCCAAACACACACGTATTAGGACAAAACACTATACTGGTCCAAAAATGAATTCACCGACACGAGGCCCTTCACAAATGCGCGAATTTTTCACTTAATAAGGGCAACACAAATTCCTACTGTCTAAAACCAGACCAAGTAAAAAGTATCAAGATATTGCACATTGCACATCCATCGTGTCCGTAATGTATGCACGAACGACAGAGAATTTCTGAACCGTCGTGTTTTGCACTGCGCGCTTGTCAAAATGTAATCCTTCAGCAGACAGCCGCTGTCTACCTGTTTTTGTTTTAAACTGACACCAAGGGGTCGACACGTTATTCAATACGTCATCCCGTTGGCCCGCTGCAGTCGGCGGGATGGTACGTCACTCTCAGGCCTGTCGGAGCCTGCCAGGATCCTGCATTAGTGGGCCACCACCCGGCCAGTTACACCACCTGACGGAACGCTCCTGGCAACCAATGCACGCTATATATAGACACTTGCCAATTATGTTACGAATTTTATCCAGTTCATAGCTTCGGCCAAATATTCATATTCGAAATATTCCGAGGGTAGGCCGGAGTTTTCGCGTAGCTAAGTAACACATTTATGCTCGGTGAAATCACAGACCCGACTTATTCCCATCACAGCGTCAACCCACCGTCATTGACAGTCACGTTCGCTGCTGTACTGCCGTTCAGCTGATATACAAGTTTGGAAGGTAAACTATGATGTCCCGAAATCCACTTTGTCATGGGGTGCAAAAGTTATCAAGGATGCATTGGGATCCAAAATATCAAGCAATGTTTGGTCACAGGGTCCACTGGGATCCCGCATCTATAAACCCCACAATCATAATAAGTGCATAACTGTAGCCGTTATAATCCTGTTGGATCCAAGATCACATTCCCATGATTTCAAAAATCCACTTGGAAGTTTATCACAGGATACTGAGGTATCTAACATCTGTTGCTGAATTTCAGCAAAGATCTGCTGAGTTCCCAGATCCATTGTTGCATTTCAGCATGAAATCTGCTGGGAGCATAGATCCATCAGTGAATTATGTGGACATTCTTGGATCTGGAATTCATTTATGAGATCCATGCATATGTCCACCTAGAACTGTGATTCACTGTTCCTTATCATTACAACCATAGTATTCTGATCATCAGGGCATTGCAACTACTAGGATAATTGTAGCTACTGGTGTCCATACATAATAGGGACTAGGGGATAGGGACTAGGGTATGTCACTTATGTGTAGCCTAAGCATGAGTAAGCATATCATCCACCATTCACTTAAAAACAAAAGGTTCTTCTGAATTTCCACATCAATGGCTTGGCTCATTGCTTATCATAAAACAAAATAATTTGGTACAAATAATTAGAGCAAAACAATGAGCCAATTAGCAAAATCAAGACCCTCAAGGCCAAACCAAATCATTGACTGTATTTGCTAACCTAGCTGTAGTAAACATCATGCAATTCTATGACATCCTGTGTATTTGGGATCTGAAAATCGTTTGATAGATTTGATTGATCAACAACAAATTCCTTGACAATTTTGGTACCTCCAACCAACATTAAAATTTCCCCCAATCATGTCAGGATAAATATGAATAATGGCTGGACAAATATTGTCTGAGAATTGTGGAAAATATCCAAAGCCAGGATGTTTGGATATTAACCCCATTATTGTCAGCTGATTGTGGCTGCATCCTCTGGTCTACAGCAATGAGCTGTCATTTTGACTTAAGTTTCTGTGAATGCTGGATACTAAATCAAAATTATATTGCTTTCATGATTGACTGAAAGCTATTCCATGCTTGATTTAAAACAAATACAAGATTTACAGCACACACAAAGATACTGATGGCCAATGTATTAGTATTAGCAAAATGCTCTGAGGTGAAATTATTATCCAAATTAAAATTATCTAACTGGGTAGATGTTCAGCTGAGTGCACAGAGGGATAAATATCAGCAACAATCATTGAACACTAATGATTCAATGAACAGTGACAGAGAATATTCAAAGGAAAACATTATCCAGCACTCTGTTCACGACCACCTGCAGTTTGGCGGTTTCCAGCAGGCTCTAGCCCCGCCCCTTTCCTCATGCGTCATCACAAGCAGGCGTCTCTTGAACAATGAATGCCGCGACGCGCCACTTCACGTGACATTTCTCCTGAGGTTGCTTCGTACCGACCGCCGGAACCGCAGCCAACCACAGCCGTGTGACGTCATACTGTTTGCCCCATCCCCACTTTTAGTTACCCCTGCTGCCGACCACTGCTGACCGCCGAACCGCAGCCAACCGCAGGGTCCGTGAACAGGCCTCAGATGCCAAACACACCAACCATGAATCCCCAAAAGAGAAACTACTTGCTCAAATCTCCCCAGGTGTCAAACTATCATCCACACCAAGGTCATGTTCATTCTTTTTCGGCTCAAGTTACCATTTATTGTGACTGTGAAATTTCAAGAACTGTCAAGGAGACCTATTCCAATTCTTGTTAACTATTTCCTCTGGCAAATCAATGCAACGCATGGAAGTGTTCTATGATCCTTTTCATCAATGGAGGAACTTGTACCTGAAAAATAATTGCATCGATACTAATGTCAAAACAAATCAAAATCAAAACTATCCACCTCAACCAAACCAAACCAGTTGGGAAAATTGTGGGGAGCAGATACAAAATAAATAGATCCATACATATATCCAAATGGGTGGAGTGATGCCCATATAATGACATTCGATCTAAATGTAAATCAATTTCTGTACATTCTCACTTCAAACATGCCATAACCACAGAAGAAAGTCCCATAACCACAATATTGTTCTTCCAAGATGCCAGTATGCAAAACGTGGCAAGTTTCGACGAGATCTCGTCAGGGCAGGATTGGCACCAACACATCAAAATTGGGGCAGCTTTTGAAAAATTTTGGGCAACTTTTGAAAATTTGGGACAGGTTTGGAAATTTGGGGGAAGCTTTTAAATTTAGGGGCAGAATTGGAAATTTTGGGACAGCTTTTGACTTTTGGGGGGCAAAAGTAACAATTTACCGATCCACAATATACGCGAGATAAAACGCGATCGTGATTACCATACAACCGACTGCATCCCCCCCCCCCCCGGTCAACAGCTTTTGGCTGAAAAATGAATCCATACTAGATAAAACGCGATTGTGAATACCCCCCCCCCCCCCCCGGTCAACAGTATTTGCCTGACTGAGGACCGAAATTTCCTCCTCTGGGAAAAAAGGAAAAAAATCTTGCCCCAAATGGGACAGCTTGCTGTCCCATTTGGGGGAGGATTTGGACTGCCCAAATATCGTGTTGATGTTCCTGCCACGTTTTGCATACTGGCCAAGATGAAGCCCCTGAATAACTATCAATTATCTTTGCCCTCAGAGCCTGTACAATTTTACTTTGGATTGATTGGAACTAAATGGAATCCATTTGTATTAGCCAGCTGCTTGTGCCATCTAAATTTTGATTAGCCAGCTGTTTTTGCAATATAAAAATGAATCACTGCAATAATTTCCAGTATGCAAAATGTGGCAGGAACATCAACAAGATATTTGGGGCAGCCCAAATCCTGCCCCAAATGGGACAGCAAGCTGCCCCATTTGGGGCAGGATTTTTCCCTTTTTCCTGAGGAGGAAATTGCGGTCCTCAGTCAGAAAATACTGTTGACCGGGGGATCTGGTATTCACGATCATGTTTTATCAAGTATGGATTCACTTTTCAGCCAAAAGCTGTTGACCAGGGGGGTGCGGTCGGTCGGAATCACGATCACGTTTTATCTAGTGTGAATCAGTAAATTGTTACTTCTGCCCCAAAAGTCAAAAGTTGCCCCAAAATTCCCAAAGCTGCCCCCTAAATTTACAATTCTGTCCCTAAATTTAAAAACTTACCCCAAATTTTCAAAAGCTGCCCCAATTTTGATGTGTTGGTGCCAACCCTGCCCCGACAAGATCTCATCGAAACTTGCCACGTTTTGCATACTGGCATAAATTGATTCTGTGCAAAATCAATATTTAGATCTCAGTACCTATCCAAATGAATGAAAGACAAGAGAAACTTTCCATAGGGGCTGTTGCAGCGCCCTCAAGCTCAACTGGAAGAGGTTTTTATCCTGCTCGTTGAGGCACTGTGGAGTGGAGCACAGGAACAGATGGTAGAGATTTTCAATTAAAATAACAAGGACAGCGCTCCACTAATGCACTAGAACTGTCATCACGCTGCACAGTGGAGGTTTTGCTCAACCGGTTGGCAGTTGAGGTTGGAGGCTCAAACAATTTTAGTTGAGGCGCGGCAATGACCGGTGGAGAAAAGGATGTCTCAACCTAATCCGGTTGAGGGCACTGGAACAGCCCCTGTTTGCTTTTCATGTTCTGAGAACACTAACAGTTAAATGCTTTTCCTTGGTGCTCTTGTGGTTCTAACCTGAATTAATTGCTTGGTAACTTCGATATTGGCGTTTAAAGTTATATATGCAAGCATGCCCTAATATTAACATAAACGATGTATTTATTGACCGATCTATTTGTTGATCTGCTCCACTCACGGCACTCAGTTTACCCAACTGAAGCCGACACAACCGTTTCCACCTTGTCAATCCAGTCCCAGTCCAATGCTGATGCGAGACTGGGGTTTACAAAAATAGCCTTGCGAGGCAATAAACTGCTACCAATATACTTGCCTATCAGTCCGATTTATTAAAAATAATATTAATTTACTCCCCACCCATCCCAGAGCCCAAATCCACTTTACCAGCGCAGCGTTTCGGACAAGGCCGTATAAGAGAGGTTGTCATCCGGGGATTTTAAGGCCCCAATCGCCCAACATTGCCGTGACGTCACTGGTGCTCTGGTCCGACTCGGCTGTCGCTGCACGCGGCTCGGTGCGGTGCGAATATTTCGAACGGGATACGGATAGTTGCGCCTAGGGTACGATCCAGACTGGCTATTGATTCGACACTGATTGAATCGATTGGAATCGTTCAATCAAAATTCATTGAATCAAAACATAATTGATTCACCACCAGATATTTTGATTCATGAATCGTGATTGAATCAAAACCCGCATCAAATCAAGGCTGATTGAATCAAAAGATTTAACGATTCAAGTACACTGGCAAATTGTCCAAATACATGGAGTCCCAGTGGCTACATTCAATTATACTGAAATACTATTGCTGTACCAATGTTCTAATGATATATATATATATATGCATGTTTCCATTTTTATTGATTTGACATAAATTCACCTCATATATTCAAATGTTGAATCAAACGTGAATCAATTAAAATATTTGTTTTTATTCTTTGAATCAGAATGAATCAATTCTCAAAATTGTATCCGTGAATCGAACGGTGATTGAATCATTCAGATTCCAAAATGAATCATGATTGAATCGTTCCAAAAAAGTTGAATCAATAACCAGTCTGGATGAGACGGCCATACGCTGCCACGGTCTGGCTGAGTGGCGAGACGGGCATACGCTGCACCGGTCCGGCTGAGGGGCGAGACGGCCACACGCTGCCCCGGTCTGGCTGAGGGGCGATACGGCCATATATGGCCGTTCAGCATATATGCTGAACCGGTCCGGCCGAGAGCGAGACGGCCGTACGCTGTCCCGGTCCTGCTGAGGGGTGAGACGGCCGTACGCTTCCCCGGTCCGGCTGGAGGGCGAGACGGCCGTTCGCTGCCACGGTCCGACTGAGGGGTGAGACGGTCATGCCCCCCCCTCTCCTCAGCCCCGGTCCGGCTGAGGGAGGAGACAGGCATATGCTGCCCTGGTCTGGCTGAGGGGCGAGACGGACATACGCTGCTCCGGCCCGGCTGAGGGGCGAGACGGCCGTACGCTGTTCTGGTCTGGCTGAGGAGTGAGACGGCCATACGTTGTACCTGGAAATGTTGCAAATGACATCGTTTTGGCTTAATGTTCAAGATATGCTTTAAAAAAGCTTGAAAAAAGATTTATAAATATAGACTTGCAACATAACTTACTTATCTAACGACGAGGACTTCACATTGCCGCTCTCGTCAACACCCGTCAAAAGACCGCAAAACGCACGAAAGCGCAGCTGCTGCGACGGGGCTGGCCACGACTGGACCATAGCACCAGTGACGTCATCGCTAATGCTGTGCCGCTCGGCAGCCGATACATAGGGAATCCCGGGATGACACCCCCTGCGTTTCGGATTGGCACGTACTTGGGCAGGTAGCTTTGTTCAACTTTGTTTGTCGGTTTGCCCTGACTGGGATTACTACCATATTCTCTGAAGGAAAATATACTAGGCCAAATTATTTCTTACCTTATTTCGTGTTCGTGCTTATATAGAAAGTGTGGTGAACAAAAATGAACATCGATTAAAATATGAAGATATCGTTTTCCAGAGCGAGACTTATTGACGTGGACCGTGGTACTGGTAAATTAATCAAAGCAATAAGTTTTTACATTTTTACATTCACAGGTTTTGGTGGACGTCTCTGCAGGAGACGTCCACCAAAACCTGTGTGGGCTCACACACAAATCAAGCCCCTCCACCACAGTGGGCCAGTGTGGCTGCCTTGCCACCAAAACCAGCTCAAGCAGTGCCACGTGGGGAAGTACCCCAACAGCCACAACAGATCCAGCAGCAACAACAGGCGCACCAACATCAACAGCAGCAGTGCCAACAGGTGCAGCATGAGAAAACTCAGGTGCAGCAGCAGCCTCGCATTGTGGACGATGATGGCTTCACACTAGTTGCCAAGGCAAAAAAGCCAAACAGTCGCAGGAAGATGGGGGTGACGGGGATGAACTCCTCTACTCTGCTTAGGGGTGTTGCTGCTCCACCAAGGAAATCCTACCTCTTTGTTGGGAGGCTTGACCCGGACACTACCAGTGAAGCTGTAGAGTCGCATGTGAACTGGCTACTTAGTGGTAGTGGCAAGGCAAGTGTTGAAGAAATTCATCACTGTGCTTCAACCTATGGGTACAAAGGATTTAAGGTTACTGTACCAGCTGAGGAAGTTAACCTGATCCTTCTTCCTGATAAGTGGCCTACCCATGTATCCATCAAAAGGTACTACCAACCTAAGGTGGCTAAGAGTGCAGCCAAACCTGTAAGCACCCTAAAGCAGATAGCACGCAGTGCCAGTGTGGGTAATGTGTCATGTGTTTAGTGTAGTGTAGTGTTTGTGTTCCCTCACCTCTTCAAACATGCTCAAAATCTGCTCCTTTAATTGTCATTCCCTGAAAAGCTCATTGTCTGAGGTGCATTCAATCTGTGACATGCATGACATAGTGTTTTTACAAGAAACCTGGCTAGCTAAATTTGAATTACATACATTGAGCAACATTCACAAAGACTTCCTTGGTCAAGGAATCTCTGCCTTTGACTCCTCTAGTGCACTTTTAAATGGCAGACCTTTTGGCGGTGTAGCTATCTTATGGAAGAAGACATTACAATCCAGTGCAAAAGTAAATACTATAAACAAACGGGTGATGGAAATTGACATATTGACAAATTTGGGTAAAGTGTCATTACTTAATGTGTATCTTCCAACAGACTATAGAGATTTGGAGAGCCATGACCAATTCTGCATGTATCTTGGACAGCTTGCTTGCACACTTGATGCTATTGGTACAAAAACAAACTACTTTGGTATAATTGGTGATTTCAATGCCAACAGTCATGGTTCAACCTTCTTTACTGAACTCACAGAATTTTGTTCAGAAAATGACCTCCTCTTATCTGATCTAAATATCATAGGCCCCTCAAGAAACACGTACACTTTTGTCAGTGCTGCTCATGGGTCTACATCATGGCTGGATCACTGCATTTGCAGTCCTAGTCTGCACTCTGCCATCCAAAGTATATTTGTGAACTATGATATTAGTGTTACTGACCATATGCCATTAGTAATGGAGTTTATTTTACAACCTACTGTACTTGTGTCCCATGAGCCAGTTATCCCAAAGTTGTCAAAACCTTGCTGGAGCTCTGCAAATGCGCAAGATGTGATTGCATACAATCATTCAACTCATGGGGAGCTAGGCCCACTTTTCCACTTAATCATCAGAGAGCTTAGAACCATGTGTAGTACAAATTGTGAGCAGGGCTCACACTTAGCCAAAATATCAAACTGTTATAAAGCTTTAACAGATGCCATCACTTTCAGTGGGACTCACTGTATTGTGCAAAAGCGGGTGCATCACAATAATCACCCTAAATCTGTTCCTGGATGGAATCACTCTGTAAAACTGTTGCATGAATTGGCCCGAAAGGCATTCCTGTACTGGAGGTCATGTGGCTCACCCAAAGAGGGTCATGTGGCTCTGCAGATGAGGCAGACTAGACTGTCATTCAAATATGCGTTAAGGAGTTGTAGAAGGAAACAGAAAAGGCTAAACGCAAACAAGCTAGCTATGTCTTTGCATAATCAGGAACCCAATCGCTTCTGGACCATGGTGAAGCAGCAAATGGGCGGTAGTATCCCCCTCCCCCCTAGTTTTGGTAGCATTACAGGGAACACCAATATTTCAAATATGTGGAAGCACCATTTTCAAGCATTGTTCAATGATAATAGCTGCAGCAGTGACTGTGCAATGCTAAATCAGCTTAAGAGTGTCCCATCCCCCTGTACTCCTACCATTACTACAGAGGATGTGAGCTGTGCAGTGGCTAAGCTAAAAAGTGGGAAGTCTGCAGGGTGGGACCATATGTCTACTGACCATCTGCTACATTTGCAACCTGACATGCTTTCCATCATTGCGATCCTATTCAATACCATGATTAACCACTCAAATCTGCCTGATGGCCTGGTCTATTCATTGCTAGTTCCTTTGATTAAGGATAAAGGTGGTCTGCTAGATGACAAATCAAATTACAGGGCTATAGCTCTTTCTACGACACTGTCAAAAGTACTAGAACTCATTCTGATTGAGAGGCTGGAACCCTTCTTATTTACAAGTGATGCTCAATTTGGGTTTAAGACAGGACATTCCACCACTCTTGCTACTTATGTACTCAAAGAAACAATTAATCACTATACTAAGTTGGGCAGTCCAGTATATGCCTGCTTTCTTGATGCAAGTAAAGCATTTGATAGAGTCTGTCATTCAAAGCTCTTTCAGATACTGTCTGAAAGAGGAGCTCCCTCATCCTACCTGAAACTTCTACTGAGCTGGTACAGGAACCAAACGATGGGAGTGAAATGGGCTAACAGTTCCTCTGATCCCTTCTCTGTAGAAAATGGTGTGCGTCAAGGTGGCAACCTCTCGCCCCTGCTGTTCAATGTGTATATTGATGACCTTATATGTAACTTGCGGATGTCACCGCTAGGATGCCACATTGGTGAATGTTCTGTAAATGTGCTTGCCTATGCCGACGACATTGTGCTACTTTCGCCCACTAGGGCAGGTCTGAAAGAGCTAGTTAATACGTGTGAAACATTTGCTTTGTCAAGGGATATCAAATTCAATGTAAAAAAGACTGTCTGTATGCTATTCAATCCTCAACGACCACATGTATCCTCACATCTGACTAGTTCACAGACCCCAGTTATCTCTTTGAATGGTCACAAGCTGGCCTGGGTCAATCAATTTAAATATCTGGGTCACATATTGGCCACCGATATCAGTGACAGAGGGGACATTCACAGGGTAAAGCGATTGATGTATTATAGTGCAAATATGATCTGTGCTAGGGTTGGCCATGCCAACAAGGACATTGTGATCAAGCTCTTTAAAGCCTTCTGTATGAACATGTATGGCTGTGAGCTGTGGGACACACTCAGGGATAAGAAGGCCTTCCGTGAACTGTGTGTGGCATATCACTCATGTATCAAGAAATTAGTAAAGATGCCAGTGTGGACCAGAAATCATGTTCTATGTAAGTCCCTCAAGCTTCTTCCCTGTCCTATGCTAGTTGCTAGCAGACAACTTTTGTTTTACAAGAGGCTTCATTCTAGTGAAAATAGTATTATAAAAACCCTGTGTGTAAGTGTCATAGGCCATAATGGCATCGTAGCAAAAACGCATCTTCATATTAGACGGGAGTATGACCTAATGGCCCTTAACCTCCCAGCAGCAGGAAAAAATGACATTGTCAACCTTTTTGCGTCCCACCTGAATCGGATCGTTGCACAGCGGAACCAAGACCACCATGAGTTGCTGAGGGGCATTGACCCTGGCTAGTGTATGACTTGTGTTTTGTTGTGTTTGTCTTGTGTACTATCTCCTTCCCATTGTGTGCGCTGCAAAGATATGTACCAACGCTGGTGCGAAATAAACGTTATTATTATTATTATTATTCGAATAAAATATGTCAAACTTCAATATGGAAGCAAACAAAGCGCTACAAACAACACGCACGTGAGACGTTTTTTAATTGATAATTTGTGTATACATTTGTTTGCTTGCTCAACTTGCTATCAATGTACATGACGTAAATAGTGCGTACATGAGGCCAAATCATTAGGTACTATCAGACGGCTGCGCTATATTTACTTCCATCCAAATGATCCAAATGGTCAGCCAACTGTTTGCAGACGATGCTTACAAACAGTAACATATGGTGAATAATGATATGCTGAAATTGATCTTGTCATCAAAAGCCCATTTTGATAAAATCAAGCCGAAAAGAAAACATACAATATCAGTTGGGCAAACTAGGGGGAGGCAATCAAAAAGTTGATTGATCAAAAAGTTGATCGAAGTGGGCGGAGCAATGCCCTAATATGGGCATGCAATCAATATTTTGATTGGTTTTGGTACATCCCCACACTGAAACGTGTCATGTACATCGAAAGAAAGCCTATGTACATCATATTTTTGTTAGAAAAGAAAGAAAAATTATTGATCTACAAAAATAGTGTTGTTCCAATATCCACTGACTGTGTCTTTGTGTCTTTCTGAATACAAATAAAAAGTATTTCCTAAATTCATCAAATCGAGGTCATTTGTTATGCTTCATAGTGAACTAATTATTTATCAGATGATTCCATTTGGATTAATTATTAATATTATTTGATTTCAGCTTGCTTTTCCAGTATAACATTAACAATAAAATTAACATTAACATTATAACATTTTCAGTATAAGTTAACATAATCAATATATTGATTAGCCAGCTGTTTGCACAATCAAAAAGTTGATCGCCGCCGTAATTTTCAGATGCCCGTAATCAATTTGTTGATTGCCGTAGATCATCGAATGCAGGTTCATTTATTTTTTATTTTAAGTAGCTTTCATATAATCTGCATAGTTTCATATTTTTACTTGCTGATTCTGTGGTTTTGGGTTTATTTCATCGTTTGATTATTCAAATATTGACGGGTTACTGAAGGTCTGCAAGCATGCCCTTATAAGGGCATCGCTCCGCCCACTTCGATCAACTTTTTGATCGATCAACTTTTTGATTGCCTCCCCGTAGTTTGCCCAACTGATATCATGTTATCACCGGTTGACGAGCTTGCACTGGTGACGTAATAGCAAAGAGTAAGAGTTCTCGTAACAATCGCAGGGTGGTTCTACGTTGGTGTAATAATAGGTCTTGCTACGGCGATGCTGTTAGCTGTATAGGCTATAACAAGTATTTTAAGTATTTTATCTACCGTGGGCTATAAGGTATTAGTTATATACAAACCTTGATATTAGTACGGATTATATACAATAATCTGTGGTATTAGTATTTGCAAAGTATTATTAGTATTTGCAAGGTATTAGTATTTGCGAAATTGGTATCTACCGTATTTGTACCGAATGAGTATTTGTATCTACCGTGTGTGAGATGATGCCTATCTCATTCCATAGATATGAATGTTATATACCACAGTATTTTAAGTAGTATAAGTAGATGCTTATTTCACATTCATGAAATAGGTACAATCCCTAAAAAGGGTTTGAACAATTCAGCTTTAGATGAGCTGGATAAAAATATGTTGTGTTTGAGGCATTGATGTCACCAGGTTTTGGGTTGGAGACAAATCTGTCTTGCAGATGTTCATTACCTAAACACTTTTTTTTAACTAGTAATGAGGAAACTATGGCTCACAAAGTATGCCTATTTGGCATTAGAGTGTACTTGTGGATTTCATCAACCTACTCCATTTTTGCCAACCCTAAAATTACCTTTGATATGTATATGTATCTATCTCTGGAGTCTGGGGGTCACTAGCCTGAAGTTGGGACTTGGGAGCCGGGAGGGGCAAGTAGCCTCTCTTGCCCCCCCCCCCCCTCCTGTGGTGATACCTGACTACCTGTAGTTTGAGTTGTGGAATATGTATCAATGTCATGATCAGCTTTCACTTTTTCAGTGACAAATTAGGACTTGGGTCCACATATTGATATTTGCTTGTACACTTCTCAACAATGACTTTGCCCTCTTGCAAGAGGCTGTATGAGGCGTCGCTCAGCTTTTAACATTGACAAGAGCTTGCCTCCTTTATGAAATTGTGTGATGTTACCAGTTCACCATTCCTGTAGAGGGCACAGCACATGTTAGAAACTTCCGTAGCAATGGGTCTAGGTGGGTCCCCCCAAAAAATGGATGGCCCACTCTAGAAGACCTCAAAATATGATGCTCCCAGGTCAGCATGTGACCTAAACATAAAATAGGTATTACAAACCAGAGTTGGCCCTCTTCATGTTAGTGGGGGCCCTCTGGAGACCAGAGCAGGTCCTGTAGAGACTAGAGGCCAGGACAGGCCTTAACCCGCGCACTGCAGGGGCTTTGCTCCGAACACGAACTGCAGGGGGGTTGATTTCCGCCACCCCCCCTGAGATCTTGAAAACTATGCAACGTAGCAAGAAGCAGAAAAAGGCATTTGATAGCTTCATACATGTTCTATCAAAAGTATTTCAGTGTTCTTTTAGGTCAGGTCAAAATTGAGGTCACCAGAGGTCATCAAAGGTCAAATTTTCCAGTTTTTTTCCTGTTTTAGGATATCGCTTCAGAAATTCCCATATATCTCAGAAACGATGATAGTTAGAAACAAACGGAAAAAAGCAAACGCCAGCCAGTGAAATTTGTAATCGCCAAGGTGTCCTCAGATTTGATCTCAGGTCAATATTTGAGGCTCCAGAGGTCAAAAAGGGGAAAATACAGTTTTTTTGCTAAATCGTTTTTTGCTATTAACTTTTTACTTAATAAAGATAACGGAAAACTTTTTACGCCATTGTGTTTATCTTGTCAAGGCGCTTTGAATGATATATATGGTAACCTTGTTAAGTCAACTTAACAATTTTACCTAAGGTCAAGGTCCAGTGGTGACCCAAGTAGGGCATGTTGCATATGGAAAGACGTGTCTCTACGAGACAAACACATTTATGTCTGTTTTACTTCTCTATCTTCATTATGTCGAGAGTTATTGACAAAAAAAGTGATGGTGACCTCGCATGACCTCAAATGACCCAATAGGGGTCACTGAACAAAACTTGCACTTGGATCATCAAGAATATCCTATAACATGATCCAGAAGTAATTGGACTAGTATCATGCATATCCTTGAAATAGGAAGCATTTGTATATTTCCCCATTGACTTATTATGGGGAGGTTACGAAATTGACCTGACCTTAGGTCACCGATATCAAAATTCCGAGATAAACGTATTGTAAGTACTGATGCCCTCATGACATCCTGTAAGTTTCAACATGATCGGTGAAAAACTCTGGCTTTGGCACAACTGCAAACATCTTCGGTGGTGGGGTCACTTGACCTGGTCTGGTGACCTGACCTGAGATGACCCGATTATTTTTTTTATTCTCAAAGTGTGCGCAATTGATGTCCTAATAGGTGTACCAAAACCCGGCGGCGCTTTTTCGCTATCTTTGAAAAGCCTGAGGGGGGGGGGCGGAAATCAACCCCCCCCCCCCCCTGCAGTGCGCGGGTTAAAATGGACCCTCTGGATGTCAATCTCCAGCACTGCAAATGCTAAGAAAAGCTTTTCAATGCCATGATTGTGACGCTTAAGTACTGTTTCTTACCTCATATTCTTACTGTGTTGGGCTCCATCATGTATTCATGTCTGTGGTTTTGGGAAGATGGATGTATACAGGAATGCCCATTGAAAGATTTTCAATACTGGATTAGATTAGCCCACAGCAACCTGCTTGTACCAAACACTTTCAAAATTCTCAATCATTTTTCCAGAAACTGGCTCAGGCAGTGGTGCATCTGATCAAATCATGTAATCCCAGTTTGTCTGAAGAATTTAGCATAAAATTACTATGAACCCCCGAAGATCGGAGATCTCATGCTTAGTCCCTGGCCATCTGGCCTGCTGCGAGACGTAACTGTGTTTGATATGCCGGGCTGCATCCTAAGGGCGGCTTTGCGTGGATACGCACAATTATAACTTTCCCTTTCAGTCGTAATCATGAAGCCAAGGACCAAGTTTATCGATAAGCTGTTCGTCTACATGAAAGGAGGGGCGGGTGGCAACGGTCTGCCGAAATTGAATGGCGTTGGCGGGAAAGGTGGAGATGTCTGGATTACGGCAAAAGAAAGTAAGTTGAAGTTGACTGCCCACGGGGAATGTATTGCCAGCCGACTATCTGCTTAGGTTTTCCTACCGTAGACATCATTTCTGAGTATATCTTCGGGAAAATCTGAATGTACTGCAAACAGCTTAGTTAAATTATTGATCGTGTTTGTAATCGGTTAAAGCCTTTGCAAGACATCAGTCTCAAGCAAATTGCAGTTTGTTTCCACAGATTAAACCCCGATTTTTTCCACAGCCCAGACGCTGAGGAAGCTGAAGGCGTTTAACCCGTCACAGCGTTTTGCCGCCGGCGTAGGGGATCACAGCAGGAAGTTCAGGATTCAAGGCGAGCCGGGAGAGGACACAATCATCTACGTTCCGCCTGGTGTACAGGTGTCCACAGCCGAAGGCAAAGTTATTGGTGAGTGTGAGGTTCACTGTTCAGTGTTCACTTATTCACGGCGTAGCATCACCATCGGGTGCCGCCTTCTGGATGGTACACCACTGGGTTTGGACGGGCGGTCGTCATGTGTCGCGTACTTGTCATTTCCATGGGGTTAACACTTTTTCTTGCGAGCTTTTGCAATCGTTTCCTTGAACTTGAGCTTATGAGACATGATAGAAAACGGGACAAATACGGAACTCAAAATAAGAACTTTTTATAATTTTTTTGCTAGAATATCTATCTCCTGCCACAAGAATGTCAAATGCATCCTGGGTCAACAGAGTGGCAGAACTAGACAATGGACGAGATGAACAGCGGTCACGCCTGCCCTGCCAGGGAGCGTTATGACCCGTTTTGCCCTGACCTATCTGCCCTGTGCGGTGTTTGCAGGCGACTGTAACGTGGACGGTGACCGAGTGCTGGGTGCCCGCGGCGGGGACGGCGGCCTACCCCACACCGGCTACATCGGCCGGCCGAGTCACGCCCGCCAGCTGTACCTCACTCTCAAACTGATCGCAGACGTCGGCCTGGTGGGGTTCCCAAACGCTGGGAAGTCCACCCTGCTAAGAGCCGTGTCGCGGGCACGCCCGAAAGTCGCCAGTTACCCCTGTGAGTTGACCTGGTGCGGACGGTGGGTATGGCTGTCTATGGAGTAAGGATCGTCAGTGGGGAGGTCGGGATAAAATATGGGGTCATTGACATGTGTGTGATGGGAAATACAAAAAAGTAGGCGCCTCTTCCTCATCTTCGCGGAGCTGGAACAGCGTAACCTCACTCCTGAGCAGACTAGACTCGCTGTGTCAATCTTGTCACATGTATCTTCGACTAACGCGGGTTCGGGTGGTCCGTTCCAGTTATAGACTCCCTGTGCCAATCTTGTCACATGTATCTTCGACTAACGCGGGTTCGGGTGGTCCGTTCCAGTTATAGATTCCCTGTGCCAATCTTGTCACATGTATCTTCGACTAACGCCGGTTCAGGTGGTCCGTTCCAGTTATAGACTCCCTGTGCCAATCTTGTCACATATATCTTCGACTAACACCAGTTCGGGTGGTCCGTTCCAGTTATAGACTCCCTGTGCCAATCTTGTCACATGTATCTTCGACTAACACCGGTTCGGGTGGTCCGTTCCAGTTACGACGATGTCCCCTGAGATCGGTATTGTTCACTACAGCGACATGCGGCAGATATCGGTGGCCGACCTGCCAGGCCTGATCGAGGGAGCCAGTCAGAACATCGGACTAGGGCACAGTTTTCTCAGGTAAGGCGGACTACGGGGTGTACGGTTCATGGCGGGTAAAAATGTGAATGCATTGTGGGTGGGTTTGTTATATAAATAAATTTTGTGCGAGATTCGTCTACGTGTGAGACCAAAGTGGATGTCTGAAGGAGAACGCATTGTGATTGCTAGCTTTCCCAGCAAAAGATAGGGGTGATTTATAAAGTGCACCTTTCCGAAACTTAAAAAGAAACACTCAACCTGTTCCACGGACCTTAAAAAGAGAATTAGTACATCGCTTTTGGTCTTCCTTTCCAAAAAAGCATACCACCTCGAAAAATCAAACCTTGCAAAAATACATTAATAGCAATGGCTTATGGCAGGACGCCACAAAGTGGTCGTTCGCCCCTCTATTATTTGCAATAACTTCCGATCCGTTACAGTGACATCAATCAAGTTTGGTAGGCGGGTAAAACGATTCATTTGAGACATTTTGACTCCAGAAAAGTTCCAGGTCAGGTCAAGTCACCGAGTTATGACGTCACAACCAAAAATCTGCGCAACGGTTTTTGAGCTGATGGATGCCCTCGTGCTACTTTATTCATTATTATCATCACTTGGCGTTAGCAATGGATAACGACGGTCATCAGTGGCGGATCCAGAGGGGGGGGGGGGGGGGGGGAATGTCCCCCCCCCCCCCTTGAGCCTTGCAGGGGCCAATAGCCCAAGGGGGCCCCATAGCCGATCGAAGTGACTCGAAACGAATTTCACCCCGTTTTCAAACAATCGCAAGTAAATTTTCACACTGACCTCCAAAGGGCCCATTCTGGCCTCCCGAGAACCCATTCTGGTCTCCGTAGGGGCCACTTCGGCCTCCAGAGGGCCCAATCTGACTGCCGGAGGGCCCATTCTGTCTTGAAGAGGGCCCATTCTGGCTTGTAGAGGCCCATTTTAGCATGTGAAAGGCATATTTTGAACTAAAAGGATCTATTCTGGCCTACATTTGTCTTCAAAGTCAAAAAGGCCTACCAAGGCTTGATGGGGGCCTACTAAGGCCTGAGGGGGACCACCAAGGCCTGGGGGCCCACTTTGCTACGTGGTCCCCTCCTTGACCGAATCCTGGATCCGCCACTGACACTGCTTTGAGGCAGATACAACGTGGCTCAGGAAGTCAGAATGGGCCCTCAGGAGGTCAGAACTGAACCACTGGATGCCAGGATGGGCCATCTAGAAAGCAAATAGTGGTCCTCTGAAAAGCACAGAGGGGCCATCTGGAAGCCAGATGAGCCCTTTGAAAGGCAGAGGGCCCCTCTGGAAACCAGATGGGCCTCTTGAGGCCAGATGGACTTCTGGAGGCCAGAGAGGGTCCTCTGGAGGTCAGAGTGGGCTCTCTGGAGGCCAGAGTGGGCCTCATGGAGGCAAGAGTGGGCCTCATGGACGCCAGATGGGTTATCTGGAACCTAGGGAGCACTTGCTGGTCTGGGAGTGCTCAGACTCTGGTCTGAGGGCCCTCTCAGACCCGGCCTGGGACCCCTCAGGCTGGGACCAGGGGTCATCTTACCTAGTATAGGGTCCTCAGACCAGATTCTGGGCACTCCCAGACCAGCCAAGGGGTCCTTAGGTTTCAGAGGACCTATCTGGCCTCCATGAGGCCCACTCTGGCTTCGAGGGCCTACTCTGACCTCCAGAGGACCACTCTGGCTTCCAGAGGGCCTACTCTGACCTCCAGAGGACCCACTCTGGCCTCCAGAGGCCTGTCTGGTTTCCAGAGGGCTCCTCTGCCTTTCAAAGGGCCCATCTGACTTCCAGATGACCCCTCTGTGCTTTTCAGAGGATCACTATTTGCCTTCCAGAGGGCCCACTCTGGCATCCAGTGGTTCAGTTCTGACCTCCTTAGAGCCCATTCTGATTCCCTGAACCATGTTGTATCTGGCTCAAAGCAGTTATATTATGACCGTCAGTGGCGGATCCAGGATTCGGTCAAGGAGGGACCACGTAGCAAAGTGGGTCCCCAGGCCTTGGTGGGCCCCCTCGGCCTTAGTAGGCCCCCTCAAGCCTTGGTGGTCCCTTTTGACCTTGAAGACAAATGTAGGCCAGAATGGACCCTTTTAGTTCAAAATATTACTTTCACATGCTAAAATGGGCCTCTACAAACCAGAATGGGCCCTCTTTAAGACAGAATGGGCCCTCCGGCGGTTAGAGTGGGCCCTCTGGGGGACGAAGTGGCCCCTACGGAGACCAGAGTGGGCTCTCTGGAGGCTAGAATGGCCCCTTTGGAGGTCAGAGTGTGCAAATTTAATTGCGATTTGTTTGAAAACGGGGTGAAATTCGTTTCGAGTCACTTCGATCGGCTATGGGGCCCCCCTTGGGCTATTGGGCCCCTGCAAGGCTCAAGGGGGGGACATGCCCCCCCTCTGGATCCGCCACTGATGACCGTCATGATCCATTGCTAACGCCAAGTGATGATAATAATGGATAAAGTAGCACGAAGGCATTCATCAGCTCAAAAACCGTTGCGCAAATTTTTGGTTGTGACGTCATAACTAGGTGACCTGACCTGATCTGGAACTTTTTCTGGAGTCAAAATGTTTCAAATGAATCGTTCTACCAGTCTACCAAACTTGATCGATGGCACTGTAACGGATCGGAAGTTATTGAGAATAATAGAGGGGCGAACGACCACTTTGAGGCGTCCTGTCATTGCTATTAATGCATTTTGCAAGGTTCGTTTTTTTTTCGAGGTGGTAGGGTTTTTTTGGAAAGGAGGACCAAAAGCGATATACAAGTCTCTTTTTAACCCTCTCCCTACGGGGGAGGGGTCCTAAAACGACCCCTGACGTTTGTCTTGCATAACTTTTTATACATGCGAATAATCTTGCTGAAATTTTCAGTAGCTGAGTTTACAACAATTATACGTATGCTGTAAAAATTTCATTGAAATTGGTTAAGAAATTTGGGAGATAATGATGTTTTGATGACGTCATGTTGGTGGAAAAACGATAAATGTTTGACAAATCGTAGAAAACAGAGGTTTGAAGCAAATTGCAAACGCAATTAAGCAAAGCTACAAAATTTCATGTTCTTTCAAATGGCAATCTCGGATTTTCGAAATTTGTGGTTTTTGACCCCTAAAATGAGCAAAACCTTTTTTTTTTGGGGGGGGGAATCACCACAAAATCAATTTTTCAAAGATTTTAAAAACCCGGAATATATGGGAGATAACTGAGTATGGACAATACCCAAACCAAATTTCAAAGCAATATCTCTATTTTTGACTGAGTGATGGCTCCCTAAGTGTAAGAAACTCGACGTCATTTTTTTATAACTTTTTTGACTTTTTTTGACTTTTTTTGACTTTTTTTTACCAGATCCGAGCAAATAATTACCTTTTCTGTATTTCTGAGACAAAACTGGTCTAGGAACATGCCTTTTTATTTACATTTATCAATTTCTAATTTTTAGGTTTTCTGACAGCAAAATCGCTGTTCTGGACGTGGTCGATCGAGGTCATTCACTTGACCTGGAAGGTCACTCGTTGACCCTAAACCTATAATTGCATACCGTTAGATTCCAAACATGACAGGCAACATGTTGGTTCTTACCGCGTTGCTCTATGTTGCTTGGTTTGGAAGTTAACGATTTGTTTTTAGGACCCCCCCCCCCCCCGTAGGGCGAAGGTGAAAAAGTTCCACGTAGGGCGAGAGTTAAAGGGAGTGTGCCTACTGCTTTGGAATGTCAAAAATATGTTTTAATGCGGTAAGTAGCTATTGGTTTGATTGTTGTATATTATGAAATTCACATCTGAAACCCCTTTAGTTGAATTTTCACTTATATTGTTTTTTGCTTATTTTTTGTTTCGATATCTATGAAACGATCGCCACTATGGTGATGTTATGTAAAACGGCGCACATAAGACAATACAATTACGGTCAGATCATGCAAGATAGAAAGACAAGTTTTGCACAGCACGTTCTTGCCACTGTGAACTTTATTATGTGCAAGTTTCGTAGCTCTAAATTGATATCTTCTTCAAAAAATGGCCATCGGCCATCATCGAAACGGCCATCATCGAAAAACATGATGGCCGTCCAGTTTCTGTTCGGCTGCTGTTGCCAGCGTGCACGAGCTGTTTTGTTGAATTGCTATTGGCCGGCGCTAACAATATGCTAGCAGTTTAATCGATAGTTGCAGTGCTTCTAGTAGCGGAAGCCCTCTGGAGTCTACCCGATAACTTTCTGCTCCCAGCAAGTTCCTGGAGTCTTTGGAATATTTCAGCAACTAGGGCGAATCTGGAGAAACGAAGTCATGGGTCAATTCAGAAAATTATGTTCTATAGACCAGTGTCAATAACCCCAAATAAGCGATGTGAGTAGGCACACTCCCTTTAAGGTCAGTGGAACAGGTTGAGTTTTTTTTTTCTTCGGAAAAGTGCATTTTATAGATCACCCCTACAAAAGTGCGTGTTGGTCTTATTTTCTCTCGCGTATTTTTTTTGTATTCATAGACGACCGTGACTGGGATTGTTCTTGCGACATGCATCGTGATGTAGCTCCTTCTTTATGTTTAAAAGGCTTGTGTGGTGATTGAGCATTATGCCATTTGGTTGAGCGGCTGTCTTCCGGTCTCCCCGTTGGGCCGGCGTGATGGACCCTGCGATACATGGCCCAACAGTCGCGTCAACATAAAACGTCAATACCATCACCACCTAGCTGAACGTCTGTACCGTTTTATGCGTATGTTTTTCCCGTGATTTTTAGCCTGGCCTGTATGAATTCAACTCATCGTGTAATTTTTTGTTTGGCAGGCACGTGGAAAGGACAAAGCTGCTGCTATTTGTTGTTGACGTGAACGGTTTTCAACTCAGTCCAGACAGGATCAAGCGATCTGCGTTCGAGACCATCGCCATCCTGAATCGGGTATGTTGTACACGTGTCTTGTTCGGTGCCTCAAAAGCGACCGACACACTAAAGTAAAATTGGTCTGAGAATAATTGGGCGAATCCTTCATCCAAGCGTAGCCTTTTTTAACCCTATTCCTTGCGGGGGCAGATTCTGACCCCTCCCCCCTCCCCGGTGGTTTTTCGCATGCTGCTCCTAAACTACTGGAGCTAGCGTCTTGAAATTTTCTGGCTTTTCCCAAAAATTGAATTGCGCATGTGTCAAAATTTTGAGAAAAAAATCTGCCCAGCAGAGGCGGTTCCAGGCTCTTGTTTTGGGGAGGGTGTTACGAATGCGGTTGTGCGGCGCATACTACCTTCGTAATTTGCTGTGCAATAAATGCGTCAGAAACATTTTCATTGCAATATGCATCATAAATACCGGAATTGTACATATTTTTGGCAGAGGCGCACTCAGGTTAAAAAAATGGAAGGCGATACTGTCCCTCAAATTAGGTCCCACTTCAAATTAGTAGGATGATAAAAAGCGTTATGTGCATGGTGCCCCCACGTTGTTTACCTGGATCCGCATATGCGCAATATAATACATTTAACAGATTACAGCAAATAATGTCCACATGTGACGTTCATACCGCCCCAAAACAATCATGAACAGCACAATATATTTGTTCTCAGAAAATCTCCTATTTTACATCCCCTGAATACACCTATGATTTTTAATTTTGGTACTTGTCTTTTGATATGTTGAAGACCAGTACTGAGTACATTTCAAGCTCAAAAACGTTTGTTGCATGCAAATTGGTCCAACCTTATGACCACAATGACAAATAAAAAAAAACGATTGTTTTTTTTAATCGTTTTTTGCCCCATGGTCCCCCATTTTTTGAACAAAGAAGAATTTCGGGGTTCAAAAAGAAATCTTTTGATGACGAATCGAATGGTTTTGTCCCATCGAAATCGACCGAGCGGTTCTCGGGATCTCTGGGGGGGGGGGGGGCAGAATCTGCCCCCGCACGTTAACGTAATTCTAGCCGCCCGCAAGGAATAGTGTGAATGACAATTTAAATGTCCCGACAGTTGTCAGGGGCAACTGGTTTCACTTTGCCAAGGTAGTAGGCTGCTCTTGAACGAACATTCATTTTGGCTCGACAACTATCAAAATCCGCTTTGTGAACCATTAACCTGATCTGATATGTTTCGTCTGTGTTCAGGAAATCGAGCTGTACAAGCCCGAACTGCTGGACAAGCCGTCCGTGCTGGTGGTCAACAAGATGGACTCGCCGGCGGCGGGGGAGGCCTGGTCAGAGCTGAAAGAGCGTCTGGCTGCCGGTGTGAACGCTGCCGCCGCTGATCTGCCAGCCGACCTGCGGCCGCAGCGAGCCGTCCAGTTCGACCACGTGCTGCCCATCTCGGCCCGCACCGACCCCGAGTCGGTGGAGCGTGTCAAGGCCAAGGTGCGCACCTGTCTGGACATCCACGCGGCGCCACCGCCCGACCTGGAGGAGGTGCACCGGCGGATGCGGACCGGCGGCGTGGTGGCGCTCCACAACCGCACGGTGGATATGGAGCGCGACAGGTGGCGCCGCCGGCGGCAGCCGCGCGAACTACCACAGCTGGTATGACCGTGTGGGCTTTGTGCATGTAGTTGACATGTATGAACTCTGATGATGTCTTGAACTGATGATAAATGGATTGGATTGGTGTGATGTGTTGATATTTTTGCTGCAATACATTGCCAGGATGTCTGTGAAACCCATGTTGTTTGCTGCAATGTTAGTCAGTTGTGATGGCATACCAGATGAGTGTATGAATATATGCAGCACTAATTCAAAATCGTAGAAACATGAGAAACATGTTAACATTTTTTTTTTTAGAGTTCGGAAATGTCCACCGGGCCGTCGCTCGGAAAGTGGGAGGAGCTTGTTTGTGGGCGTGTGTGTCTGTCCGACGGAGCATGTTGGCACGTGGAGCCCAAACGGCTGGGCCGATTTCGACGCGGATGGCACCGTTCGATGCGGCAACACGGGGGACAGATGATGGTACCATTTTCGGGTCAATCGATGGCACGTGTCAAGTGTGCGAAAAGTTGTCGCCATCATTTTCCCCCATGTTTTCGCCTCAGGTCACACGGTTGGTGACACAGACTTGGTACTCGCAGGTCACGTGCGCGATACAGCGGCCCAAAATCCATTGGGGTCGCCGACTCCGAGGGGGGCAAAACAAACTCCCCCAGGGGGTAAAACCAAGTTACGAGTTGGACTCCAAGACAATGCCCCGATCGCATTGCCGGTCTCTAGTAGTATCACGAGTGGGATCGCGTTGTTGTCAAGTGTTCATGCACTCTCCTTAACTAGCATTTACCCAATGGTCGATCGTAGAAAAGGGAATTCATGACACATGATTCGAATTACGCCAGGGGAGTGCATGGGTGATAGGTAATATCATGCCCATGCACTGAGATGGGGAAGAGGCGCTTCAGCTGTCGCGGTCCGGCAATGTACAACTCGTTGCCCCTAGACCTGCTGGAGCTTCCCGTGCCGCCGTTTGCTCGCCGCCTGAGGCGACATCTGTCGGCTCAGTCTACCGCGCCCGACTGACTCCATTAGCCGTTTGCCGGGCCCGTATGTGATGTGCTTCATTTTTACCTGTATGAATGTGTGAGTGACTGTTGCGTATCCGCATGACCATTTGACCTTATCTTACCTTCCGACGAGAGGTGGTAACAGCCACACGCTTGTTGTGGATCACTTTAATATATGTCTGAGTCTGAGTCTGAGTAATATACTCAGGGAACTTTCTTTTCGTATTTTTATATTTGATATTCCTCTTATATGTATGTGTTAAATGATCCCTGCCGGTCTGTAAAAGCAATAAGCGTAGATCAATGATGGGTAACAGGTATACAATAGGTATCAATTATATTGCATTGCAGACAGCATGACAGTAACCCAACTCAACTTTGCGGCGAGACTTGTCACTGGGGTGCGGCGCAGTGAGCATATCTCACATGTCCTTAACTAGTTAGGGTGCCTGAATGCGAGGGAGATGGTGCATCAGCGAGACTGCCTCAAAGTGTTTAGTGCGCTGAATGAACAACTGCCCTCCAGCCATCGGAGCTCTTTTTGTTAGACGCTCCCAGGTATCCCAGAGGGAAACGAGAGCTGTCGCTGCGGGAGAGCTGCAGCTGGAGAGATGTCGCCTGCCAGCCACGCAGAGAACTTTCTCCTATAGGGCCGCGCATGCGTGGAATTCCCTCTCGGCTGACATTACCGAGGCGCGGAGTCGCGGGACATTCCTGCGTGCCATGGATCAACCAACATGAATGACAATTGGATGTCCGTGCTGTTTTTCGCATGCATCTTGACCGTGACCGTTCCTATAGTGTATGTGTAAATGTCTGTCAACTTTTTCTACAATGTACAGGGTTCATAATACCCACTACGTGGACGAATCCTTAATAAACGAATACGAATAATTTGACTGTCGATTCTCTTTCAGTATTACTTCTCTACTAATGATACCAGAGGTATACCAAATACGCAAATTATACTAGGCAATTGTTTTGGTAAGTTTTTAGAAGTGAGGCTTCACTTACTATTTAATACTCCTTTTTCATTTGGAAAATGTTTCACATCTTCGCTTAATACAATAATGATTGAAATATCCTATTAATAACGATCAGAAGTATGACTATTTTAGTATATTCACAGACGTCACCAAAAACGTGGATGCCACGGCGATGCCAGTCGCGTGAAATCTTGCGCAGCCGCCACGCAAGTCGGTTTGTTTTGGCCGGTTCCTGGCTTCAGCAGATTGGGTCATTCGTCGTCTTGCTTTCCTTCACTGTATTTAGGAAGTCGTGTGGAAAATTAGATACGAAAATGCCTGCCGCAACCACCGGTGCAAAGTTTAGTAACGAAGAGGAGCTGCTTCTGCAGGACTTCAGCCGTAATGTGTCAACCAAGTCGTCGGCCCTCTTCTACGGAAATGCATTGATTGTTTCGGCAGTTCCAATTTGTAAGTATGTTTTCACTACCTAAGCACTTCATTTGTTAATTTGTTATACATTTGATTGTATCCTTTGTAATGTAAATGAAACTGGCTCTCGTCTCTCCTGTACAATTCATATTTGAATTGGTTAAGAGTATGGTAGACAGGCGGGTAACGGTGGGGCTGGCGTCACCGTCGCGGCCGGGCAGTAAAATCAAGGTTCAAGGTTACTATCACCATTGTTGGTCTGGAGTTATAGGGAAGCTTTATGATGTCACCAGATTCTTGCTACAAGCGAATCTTAGGCCGACCTGATCAGACTTAATGGCTACAAGCGAATCTTAGGCCAACACGATCAGACTTAATGGCTACGAGCTGTAGGCTGACCCGATCGGACTTAACGGCAGGGTTAGGTTAGGTTAGATTAGGTTAGTTTAATTAATTCAGATCGGTTCTTCCTACTGCTTGTAGCTATTAAATCGGAATTAATGAAACTAACCTAATCTAACCTAACCCCGCCATTAAGTCTGATCGGGTCAGCCTACAGCTTGTAGCCATTAAGCCTGATCGGGTCAGCCTAATATTCGCTCATAGCCATTAAGTCTGATCGGGTCGGCCTAAGATTGGCTTGTAGCCAGAATCTGGTGACGTCATAAAGCTTCCCTATAACTCCAGACCAACAACCGTGATAGTAACCTTGAACCTTTATTTTACTGCCCGGCCGCGACAGTGACGCCAGCCCCACTGTTACCGACAGGCGTAATGCAATGTCCTAATACCAGACTTACCACAACCACTAGTCCTGACCACTTCCATGATGTGGGCCCTGAATAGACCCAGTCTACCTAAAGCCCACTATATAAACCTAAACCTATGCTATATATTGCATTGCAGACAGCATGACATTAACCCATTAGTACTTCACCAACTATGAGGCTGTTCCAGCGCCCTCAACCGGAAGAGGTTTTCATCCTGCCGGTTGAAGCGCAGTGGAGCGTAGTACAGGAACAGATGGTGGTGATTTCCAATGTTAACATCATGGTCAGCATGCCAATAATGTGTGACAGTGCACCAAAACTTAATGCTAACTTTCCCCCACCAGCCTCAACCACTCGCTAGTGAGAAATATTTTGCTCAACCGGTTGGTGGAGTCTCAACCAATTTTAGTTGAGACGTGGGAACGACCAGTGGAGAAAATTAAGCCTCAACCTAATCTGGTTGAGGGTGCTGGAATCTGGAGCAGCCCCTATGATGTGGGCGCCAAATATATTTGTGTCTAAACCAGCCCACTACTTCAACTTCAACCAAGTTGTCATGCTGGGTTGCAGCAGCATTTGAAAGTTTCAAAACAGCTATAAGAACAGAGTGTTTGATCATATTGATCCTATCAATTATTTATTTATTGATGAAGCAAAAAAGGGGAGGATGAGATGCTGACTTGTCATGCCAATCATAAGGTCAATGACCATTTTATTTGATTTTGTTAAATAATAAATGTATTCTGAATGTTTTGAATAGATGGATTTCCAAGGTCAGGCCCCTTGCTAAGCATAGCTTGTGCAGACCCTGACCCCACCACCTGATCACTCAATTCCTGGTGTCCAGCATAATTTAGAAGCAAAAGTTGTATGTGCCCGACATACTTGGACACGGTTCGCCCCACCCTCTGACATCACCTGACCTTGAGTGTGACCGCTGCCACTGGCTGCAGGCCATCCCAGTCATGGGCAAATATTGAGTGCTGAAGCGGCTGAAGCCCGGGCTGCCACTACCGGGTGAGGTCAGAAGCCCAGCGCTCTCCCGACTGAGCTACAGGGGCGGACCATGGGGAGATCTGAGGTGTGTGTGTGTGTGGGGGGGGGGCCACACCCATTACTCTAGTATAATGCTAGAGTAATGGGCAAAAGGGACCATGGCCTTCCCCAAACTGCCTGAAATCTGTGCAAAATTGACATTTCCTGATTTATAAAAAAAAATATAAGCAACTTTGACTAATGAAAGTTTGTTTTAAATCTGCTGTCAATGCATAAGCAAGCAAAATCTGATGAGTTTTCAGAATTGTGTGAGGGATTTGCCCCCCCCCCCCAAAAAAAAACACCCATTCTGGATCTGCCTTTGTCGATGATAATGGTATCTTACAGTACTTTCAGCTCCAGCTGGAAACAAAGGCAAACTGCTAATCAGACATAGTTTATAGTCATAGCTAATACAAAGTTGTATGTCATGCCTGGGCCTCCTTGTGTAAATTGGAGATGTGAGATTAAAGCCAGGAACCAGTCAATGGTCAAAGCTGTAGCATTATACTAGAGTAATGGGTGACAGGTCAAAGCCTTGCCTTGTCCAAGCCTTGCCAAGGTGTGAGTGTCAATTGGCTCAAATGAGTGATTTATAATCACTTATATCCAGGAGGTGTTAGGTGGGTAATGCAGAATATGCCATCTGCTGGTGGATTTGAGCTTCTGTTCCATTGTGATGCTGAGGCTCTATCAGTGGCAGAAAAGAGATGGGTAATGCAGAATATGCCATCTGCTGGTGGATTTGAGCTTCTGTTCCATTGTGATGCTGAGGCTCTATCAGTGGCAGAAAAGAGATGGGTAATGCAGAATATGCCATCTGCTGGTGGATTTGAGCTTCTGTTCCATTGTGATGCTGAGGCTCTATCAGTGGCAGAAAAGAGATGGGTAATGCAGAATATGCCATCTGCTGGTGGATTTGAGCTTCTGTTCCATTGTGATGCTGAGGCTCTATCAGTGGCAGAAAAGAGATGGGTAATGCAGAATATGCCATCTGCTGGTGGATTTGAGCTTCTGTTCCATTGTGATGCTGAGGCTCTATCAGTGGCAGAAAAGTGGCCTGTTTCTCCATTTTTCTGAACTTGGAAGTTTTGTTCTGTGAACAAATTTGATTATATTTTTTTTTTAGTCTGGGTGCAAATGGCTGACGAGCATAACAAATAGACTGAGACTGGACTTTCCGAACAATGGCCGGAACGTGACAGTGATGCGACACAAATTGTCAAAAAAATCGGAAGGTGGCACCTCCAAATTCCCAACATCCGAAATTCCTGCAGTGATTTAGGGAAGGAAAACTGGTACTTTTCCACAAATTAAACCAAAACTTTTTAAAACCTCCCAAAAAAGTTGTGCATTCCAGGTTACAACCCCGCCACCGATACCATCGTCATCAGGGTCATGGCCACCCTGGGACACTAAAACACGTTATGCAAAAGACGGCAGTACTTTAGACTGAGACTTGAGCCCAGTTTTCCATATACGAATACGCAACG
>JAXIVJ010002872.1:0-37500 GCA_036785665.1 Chirona hameri
GGCAGGCGGAGCCACGGTCGGTCAGTGACGGCGTGGTAAGGCAGCGATCCTGAAGGCCGCCGACGTCGCAAGGCCGCACAAGAAACGACGGGCGTGTCAGCAGCTCCACTGGACAATGTGCTCTCACCCACTATCGTCGGTGGCATAAAGCTGATAAGACTGTTCACTGTCCGCCTGCTGCTCTCACATTCACGAACACGACCTACGCGCAACCGTGTACCAGATCAGTGCTGGAGTTTTCAATTGATGACCTGGTCTCGGAGAGTAAAAATCCATAGTTGAAGAGGAAAACTGTATTGTTAGGAAAATACAATTTTCATTTTTTGACAAATTAGTTTACTTGGAAAGTAAAAAAAAACTGATTTGTAATCAATATTAAAACCTTGTGCGGAAAACTATTTTATACAATGCCAGTAAGATCAGGTGAAAAGAGAATACATTTCTAGAGAAAAAAATGAAGAAAGCAAAATTGTTCGACCCAAAAAGTCCAGAAAATGGACACAATTCCAAGGCTGTACCAGAATATACCATCACTTTAACAGCGGCATCACTGCAGCAGCCGCCACGATCCACCAGCCCCCGCGACTGCGCCACAACACAGCCGATCGGAGCGCCCACAGGATACTGACCTCTCCCTCTTCTCCTGTCCGCGGCAGCCATCAGAGCCAGCTTCACTGCTCACTGCACACACTGCACACACTGCACACTGTACACTGCACTGCACACACTGCACACTGCACACTGCACACTGTACACTGTACACTGCACACTGTACACTGTACACTGTACACTGTACACTGTACACTGTACACTGTACACTGTACACTGCACACTGCACACTGCACACTGTACACTGTACACTGTACACTGTACACTGTACACTGTACACTGCACACTGCACACTGTACACTGTACACTGTACACTGTACACTGTACACTGCACACTGCACACTGCACACTGCACACTGTACACTGTACACTGCACACTGTACACTGCACACTGTACACTGCACACTGCACACTGTACACTGCACACTGTACACTGCACACTGCACACTGTACACTGTACACTGCACACTGCACACTGCACACTGCACACTGTACACTGCACACTGCACACTGTACACTGTACACTGTACACTGTACACTGCACACTGCACACTGCACACTGTACACTGCACACTGCACACTGCACACTGTACACTGTACACTGTACACTGCACACTGCACACTGCACACTGTACACTGCACACTGTACACTGCACACTGCACACTGCACACTGTACACTGCACACTGTACACTGTACACTGCACACTGTACACTGTACACTGCACACTGTACACTGTACACTGTACACTGCACACTGCACACTGTACACTGCACACTGCACACTGTACACTGCACACTGTACACTGCACACTGCACACTGTACACTGTACACTGCACACTGTACACTGCACACTGCACACTGCACACTGTACACTGTACACTGTACACTGTACACTGTACACTGTACACTGCACACTGTACACTGCACACTGCACACTGCACACTGCACACTGTACACTGTACACTGCACACTGCACACTGTACACTGTACACTGTACACTGCACAGTGCACAGTGCACATGAGCCGGCCGCCACCGGTTACTACCACCGTCCGATCGCGGCACAAAGAGCACAGTCAGCAGCTGGATCGGACGATAGTGGCACGGCACAGATCGTATCTCCCCGGGGCGGGCCCCATAGTCAAGGCTCAGCAGTCCTGATCCCGCAGGTAATCAGGAAGCTTGCAGCGGGGTCGCGGGGCCGCGGGCGCGGGGTCAGCGGTGCATGGGATGCCGGCAGGGTCCGACGGCGGCGGCACGGGGACAGGTGTGGCCGGCAGAGAAGGTGGAGGGGGGGGGGGCGTGGAGGAGGCGGAGCAGGACTCACCTCGTTTGTGTGTGGCTCCGTTGCCGGCGCTGGCTGGCAGGGTGGAGGAAGGGGACGCCGCCTGGTGACGGGCACGGCAGTCAGCCGAGCAGAACAGCAGGGAGCGGCCCGCCTCGGTCTGTTCCCGCACCGCTTCACCGCGCACTACATCGTCACAGTGGACACAGGCGCGCTGTAACACGGCACCACACTGTCACAGGCGCGCTGTAACACGGCACCACATCGTCACAGGCGCTCTGTAACACGGCACCACATCGTCACAGTGGACACAGGCGCGCTGTAACATGGCACCACATCGTCACAGGCGCGCTGTAACATGGCACCACATTGTCACAGGCGCGCTGTAACATGGCACCA
The DNA here is from genome assembly GCA_036785665.1 of Chirona hameri. Lineage (NCBI taxonomy): Eukaryota > Metazoa > Arthropoda > Thecostraca > Balanomorpha > Balanidae > Chirona > Chirona hameri. The sequence goes on from JAXIVJ010002872.1 coordinate 2,294, forward strand.
CATCGTCACAGGCGCGCTGTAACATGGCACCACATCGTCACAGGCGCTCTGTAACACGGCACCACATCGTCACAGGCGCGCTGTAACATGGCACCACATCGTCACAGGCGCTCTGTAACACGGCACCACATCGTCACAGTGGACACAGGCGCGCTGTAACATGGCACCACATCGTCACAGGCGCGCTGTAACATGGCACCACATCATCACAGGCGCGCTGTAACATGGCACCACATCGTCACAGGCGCGCTGTAACATGGCACCACATCGTCACAGGCGCGCTGTAACATGGCACCACATCGTCACAGGCGCTCTGTAACACGGCATCACATCGTCACAGGCGCTCTGTAACACGGCACCACATCGTCACAGTGGATACAGGCGCTCTGTAACACGGCATCACATCGTCACAGGCGCTCTGTAACACGGCACCACATCGTCACAGTGGATACAGGCGCTCTGTAACACGGCCCCACATCGTCACAGTGGACACAGGCGCTCTGTACCACGGTATCACATCGTCACAGGCGCTCTGTAACACGGCACCACATCGTCACAGGCGCTCTGTAACACGGCACCACATCGTCACAGTGGATACAGGCGCTCTGTAACACGGCCCCACATCGTCACAGTGGACACAGGCGCTCTGTAACACGGCACCACATCGTCACAGTGGATACAGGCGCGCTGTAACATGGCACCACATCGTCACAGGCGCTCTGTAACACGGCACCACATCGTCACAGGCGCTCTGTAACACGGCACCACATCGTCACAGGCGCTCTGTAACACGACACCACATCGTCACAGGCGCTCTGTAACACGGTACCACATCGTCACAGTGGATACAGGCGCTCTGTAACACGGCACCACATCGTCACAGGCGCTCTGTAACACGGCACCACATCGTCACAGTGGATACAGGCGCTCTGTAACACGACACCACATCGTCACAGTGGACACAGGCGCGCTGTAACACGGCACCACATCGTCACAGGCGCTCTGTAACACGATATCACATCGTCACAGTGGATACAGGCGCGCTGTAACACGGCACCACATCGTCACAGGCGCTCTGTAACACGGCACCACATCGTCACAGACGCTCTGTAACACGGCACCACATCGTCACAGGCGCTCTGTAACACGGCATCACATCGTCACAGTGGACACAGGCGCGCTGTAACACGGCACCACATCGTCACAGTGGATACAGGCGCGCTGTAACACGGCACCACATCGTCACAGTGGATACAGGCGCGCTGTAACATGGCACCACATCGTCACAGTGGATACAGGCGCGCTGTAACATGGCACCACATCGTCACAGGCGCTCTGTAACACGACACCACATCGTCACAGGCGCTCTGTAACACGGTACCACATCGTCACAGTGGATACAGGCGCTCTGTAACACGGCACCACATCGTCACAGTGGATACAGGCGCTCTGTAACACGACACCACATCGTCACAGTGGACACAGGCGCTCTGTAACACGGCACCACATCGTCACAGACGCTCTGTAACACGGCACCACATCGTCACAGGCGCTCTGTAACACGGCATCACATCGTCACAGGCGCTCTGTAACACGATATCACATCGTCACAGGCATTCTGTAACACGGCACCACATCGTCACAGGCGCTCTGTAACACGGCACCACATCGTCACAGGCGCTCTGTAACACGGCACCACATCGTCACAGGCGCTCTGTAACACGGCACCACATCGTCACAGTGGACACAGGCGCGCTGTAACACGGCACCACATCGTCACAGTGGATACAGGCGCGCTGTAACACGGCACCACATCGTCACAGTGGATACAGGCGCGCTGTAACATGGCACCACATCGTCACAGTGGATACAGGCGCGCTGTAACATGGCACCACATCGTCACAGGCGCTCTGTAACACAGCATCACATTGTCACAGGCGCGCTGTAACACGGCACCACATCGTCACAGGCGCTCTGTAACACAGCATCACATTGTCACAGGCGCGCTGTAACACGGCACCACATCGTCACAGGCGCTCTGTAACACAGCATCACATTGTCACAGGCGCGCTGTAACACGGCACCACATCGTCACAGGCGCGCTGTAACACAGCATCACATTGTCACAGGCGCGCTGTAACATGGCACCACATCGTCACAGGCGCTCTGTAACACAGCATCACATTGTCACAGGCGCGCTGTAACACGGCACCACATCGTCACAGGCGCGCTGTAACATGGCACCACATCGTCACAGGCGCTCTGTAACACGGCACCACATCGTCACAGTGGACACAGGCGCGCTGTAACATGGCACCACATCGTCACAGGCGCGCTGTAACATGGCACCACATCATCACACGCGCGCTGTAACATGGCACCACATCGTCACAGGCGCTCTGTAACACGGCATCACATCGTCACAGGCGCTCTGTAACACGGCACCACATCGTCACAGGCGCTCTGTAACACGGCACCACATCGTCACAGTGGATACAGGCGCTCTGTAACACGGCCCCACATCGTCACAGACGCTCTGTAACACGGCACCACATCGTCACATGCGCTCTGTAACACGGCATCACATCGTCACAGGCACTCTGTAACACGGCACCACATCGTCACAGTGGACACAGGCGCGCTGTACCACGGTATCACATCGTCACAGGCGCTCTGTAACACGGCACCACATCGTCACAGGCGCTCTGTAACACGGCACCACATCGTCACAGTGGATACAGGCGCTCTGTAACACGGCCCCACATCGTCACAGTGGACACAGGCGCTCTGTAACACGGCACCACATCGTCACAGTGGATACAGGCGCGCTGTAACATGGCACCACATCGTCACAGGCGCTCTGTAACACGGCACCACATCGTCACAGGCGCTCTGTAACACGGCACCACATCGTCACAGGCGCTCTGTAACACGACACCACATCGTCACAGGCGCTCTGTAACACGGTACCACATCGTCACAGTGGATACAGGCGCTCTGTAACACGGCACCACATCGTCACAGTGGATACAGGCGCTCTGTAACACGGCACCACATCGTCACAGTGGATACAGGCGCTCTGTAACACGACACCACATCGTCACAGTGGACACAGGCGCGCTGTAACACGGCACCACATCGTCACAGGCGCTCTGTAACACGATATCACATCGTCACAGTGGACACAGGCGCTCTGTAACACGGCACCACATCGTCACAGACGCTCTGTAACACGGCACCACATCGTCACAGGCGCTCTGTAACACGGCATCACATCGTCACAGTGGACACAGGCGCGCTGTAACACGGCACCACATCGTCACAGTGGATACAGGCGCGCTGTAACACGGCACCACATCGTCACAGTGGATACAGGCGCGCTGTAACATGGCACCACATCGTCACAGTGGATACAGGCGCGCTGTAACATGGCACCACATCGTCACAGGCGCTCTGTAACACGGCATCACATTGTCACAGTGGACACAGGCGCGCTGTAACACGATATCACATCGTCACAGGCGCTCTGTAACACGATATCACATCGTCACAGTGGACACAGGCGCTCTGTACCACGGTATCACATCGTCACAGGCGCGCTGTAACACGGCACCACATCGTCACAGGCGCTCTGTAACACGGCACCACATCGTCACAGACGCTCTGTAACACGGCACCACATCGTCACAGGCGCGCTGTAACACGGCACCAAATCGTCACAGGCGCTCTGTAACACGGCACCACATCGTCACAGTGGACACAGGCGCTCTGTAACACGGCACCACATCGTCACAGGCGCGCTGTAACACGGCACCAAATCGTCACAGGCGCTCTGTAACACGGTACCACATCGTCACAGTGGACACAGGCGCGCTGTAACACGGCACCACATCGTCACATTGGACACAGGCGCGCAGTAAAACGGCACCACATCGTCACAGGCATTCTGTAACACGGCACCACATCGTCACAGGCGCTCTGTAACACGGCACCACATCGTCACAGGCGCTCTGTAACACGGCACCTCATCGTCACAGTGGACACGGGCGCTCTGTAACACGGCACCACATCGTCACAGGCGCTCTGTAACACGGCACCACATCGTCGCATTGGACACAGGCGCGCTGTAAAACGGCACCACATCGTCACAGGCATTATGTAACACGGCACCACATCGTCACAGGCGCTCTGTAACACGGCACCACATCGTCACAGGCGCTCTGTAACACGGCACCTCATCGTCACAGTGGACACGGGCGCTCTGTAACACGGCACCACATCGTCACAGGCGCTCTGTAACACGGCACCACATCGTCACAGTGGATACAGGCGCTCTGTAACAGGCACCACATCGTCACAGGCGCTCTGTAACACGGCACCACATCGTCACATTGGGCACAGGCGCGCTGTAAAACGGCACCACATCGTCACAGGCGCTCTGTAACACGGCACCACATCGTCACAGGCGATCTGTAACACGGCACCACATCGTCACAGGCGCTCTGTAACACGGCACCACATCGTCACAGTGGATACAGGCGCGCTGTAACACGGCACCACATCGTCACAGTGGATACAGGCACTATGTAACACGGCACCACATCGTCACAGACGCTCTGTAACACGGCACCACATCGTCACAGTGGATACAGGCGCTCTGTAACACGGCACCACATCGTCACAGGCGCGCTGTAACACGGCACCACATCGTCACAGTGGATACAGGCGCTCTGTAACACGGCACCACATCGTCACAGTGGATACAGGCGCTCTGTAACACGGCACCACATCGTCACAGTGGATACAGGCACTATGTAACACGGCACCACATCGTCACAGACGCTCTGTAACACGGCACCACATCGTCACAGTGGATACAGGCGCTCTGCAACACGGCACCACATCGTCACAGGCGCGCTGCAACACGGCACCACATCGTCACAGTGGATACAGGCGCTCTGTAACACGGCACCACATCGTCACAGGCGCTCTGTAACACGGCACCACATCGTCACAGTGGATACAGGCGCTCTGTAACACGGCACCACATCGTCACAGTGGATACAGGCGCTCTGTAACACGGCAACACATCGTCACAGTGGATACAGGCGCGCTGTAACACGGCACCACATCGTCACAGTGGATACAGGCGCTCTGTAACACGGCACCACATCGTCACAGGCGCTCTGTAACACGGCATCACATCGTCACAGTGGATACAGGCGCGCTGTAACACGGCACCACATCGTCACAGACGCTCTGTAACACGGCACCACATCGTCACAGGCGCTCTGTAACACAGCACCACATCGTCACAGGCGCTCAGTAACACGATATCGCATCGTCACAGGCGCTCTGTAACTCGGCACCACATCGTCACAGGCGCTCTGTAACACAGCACCACATCGTCACAGGCGCTCAGTAACACGATATCACATCGTCACAGGCGCTCTGTAACACGGCACCACATCGTCACAGGCGCTCTGTAACACGGCACCACATCGTCACAGGCGCTCTGTAACACGGCACCACATCGTCACAGTGAATACAGGCGCTCTGTAACACGGTACCACATCGTCACAGTGGACACAGGCGCTCTGTAACACGGCACCACATCGTCACAGTGGACACAGGCGCGCTGCAACACGGCACCACATCGTCACAGGCGCGCTGTAACACGGCACCAAATCGTCACAGGCGATCTGTAACACGGCATCACATCGTCACAGTGGACACAGGCGCGCTGTAACACGATATCACATCGTCACAGGCGCTCTGTAACACGATATCACATCGTCACAGGCGCTCTGTAACACGGCACCACATCGTCACAGGCGCTCTGTAACACGGCACCACATCGTCACAGGCGCTCTGTAACACGGCACCACATCGTCACAGTGGATACAGGCGCTCTGTAACACGGCACCACATCGCCAGTGGACACAGGAGCTCTGTAACACGGCACCACATCGTCACAGGCGCTCTGTAACACGGCACCACATCGTCACAGGCGCTCTGTAACACGGCACCACATCGTCACAGGCGCTCTGTAACACGGCACCACATCGTCACAGGCGCTCTGTAACACGGCACCACATCGTCACAGGCGCTCTGTAACACGGCACCACATCGTCACAGGCGCGCTGTAACAATGCACCAAATCGTCACAGACGCTCTGTAACACGGCACCACATCGTCACAGTGGACACAGGCGCGCTGTAACACGGCACCACATCGTCACAGTGGATACAGGCGCTCTGTAACACGGCCCCACATCGTCACAGGCGCTCTGTAAAACGGCACCACATCGTCACAGGCGCTCTGTAACACGGCACCACATCGTCACAGTGGATACAGGCGCGCTGTAACACGGCACCACATCGTCACAGACGCTCTGTAACACGGCACCACATCGTCACAGTGGACACAGGCGCGCTGTAACACGGCACCACATCGTCACAGTGGATACAGGCGCTCTGTAACACGGCCCCACATCGTCACAGTGGATCAGGCGCTCTGTAACACGGCACCACACTGTCACAGGCGCTCTGTAACACGGCACCACATCGTCACAGGCACTCTGTAACACGGCACCACATCGTCACAGGCGCTCTGTAACACGGCACCACATCGTCACAGGCGCGCTGTAACACGGCAACACATCGTCACAGGCGCGCTGTAACACGGTACCACATCGTCATAGTGGACACATGCGCTCTGAAATATTGACAAATAATGGTTTGGGCACAGGAAATTTGAATGTCAAATACCAGGACAGGTCTAAAATGTAGGTATATTATAAGTGGGCACAGCAAATCTGAACATGACATGATACCAGGACAGGCCTAAAATGTATTTCAAAGTGAGCAGCATGAGGAAAAGGTATCACCATTTCACTTAAAAAAGACAAACAGTGTTTATGGGCACAGTGACTTCAGTTACCATTTGTTGGCCAGCTTCAACAGCTACAAATCACACCAACATGTGCTTTGGTTAAACCCGTCAAGAATCATGTAACATGAGACACTGCTGCCAAAGGAATGCCATACTAACCTTGTTGTAAGCCTTTCTGTATTCTGTCAAACAGAGCGCTGAGCAAAAGTCCTTCTTGCTGTTTTGAGTTGGAAGAACATACTTCAATGATGTCTTGGACTCCAGACACCAGTTACAAACTTTGTGCTTACTCCCCCTAGATACACCTAAAATAAAAAAATACATTTAACATAAGTAACCCAGTTTATCACCCCACAACCATTCAGTAAGTCACATGGAAGAACAGAAAGAAGACAGACCAACATAATGCAACAGAACAAATGTGAGACTATAAGACATAAATTACTAGACTATCATCTGCCCATAAATATGTCATGAATAAAAGCAATAACAATAATTTCAGAAAATGATAGTCTGAAAAAAACTATTAGCAATGAAAATGCATATACCAACCAAAAAGAGAACCAAATAATATAATACATACCTTTGATTGGTAACATGATGAGTCTTCTGGCCTGAAACAATTATTTAGATAGATTAGATGATGCCATGTTTTGCAACTAATAGCCAGCATATTTTCCCTTGGTATGCATGGTATCCCTTACTTACTGGTAACTTTGTTAGATGCCTACACGGCATACTCATGCTTTTAAATGACAGTTGCTGCACTCATGGTCATGGGTGGGTGTCGGTGTAGTGCAGTCTCTGGAGCAAGTAATAGTTTTGTTTTATACCTTTGACTTTCCAGTGGCAATAAGCATTTTCAACAATCATTCATTAGGAAAATGTGGAATTACATCATGCAAATATGAAGTTGGATAGCAATTTGACTTAAAGAAAACAGTCTACCTTCTCGGCGTTTAATATGTACCATACCACAAGCGGCCATCGTACTCCCATCGCTGATTGACTGATTTGTTGACGTTACATCCTACACTCTCTGGCACGTAGTCTCTGATCACGACGCCTCGCTAATATCCGCTCAGCCGCCCGGGCGGCCCCTTGTCAGAGACTGTAGTAGGAGGCAGGCGGAGCCAGAGTCAGGTCAGGTCCACCCAGGCGCGTCGCCACGAAATTTGTGTGTGTGTGTGTGTGGGGGGGGGGGGGGGCGGACCCATAAGTCCATGTTTTCCCGTCCACAATCAACATTATGGTACGCACTAGTGATGCCATTTTCAGAAAATTGCTGAAACTTGACCAAACCGATACCAATTTCATTTTAGCTATGCTGACCGAAACCCAAACCGATTTTTCCCAACCCGAAAATGACCGATTTTTGCCCGACAAGAGGTTGGCAAGCGTTACTTTGCATATTCAGGTACATTGTTTTAGGGAAAGAAATACTTCAATAATACTTAATTACAGCGCTCGCTCGTCCTTCCGTGGTATATGGCAAAAATCTGCATATGAGCGGCCCGGCCCGACCCGGACCGTGGCGACGCTTTTGAGAAGCTCATATCTCTGCAACCGCACGTCCGATTGACAAGCGGACTTCTTTACTTAGCAGCCCCATCTAACCTACCCTGTTGGAGATGAGTGCCGACTCAGGTGGGTGACTACCACTGCGCGTGGCGCGTGCCGTGTGAGGGGTGTTGAAAAGTATGTTATCGCAATAACTCCGCAACGGCTGGGCAGATTATGTGCAAATTTGGTGTGTGGTTAGGGACTTCTCAGCCGCCACTTTCCCACAAGTCAGGGGTGGGGTGCCTCTGCACGTGCGCACCCCTATTCTATATCTCAGGAACGGATGAGCCGATTGTGTTTAAATTTGGTGTGTGGTTAGGGACCTCTCAGTCGCCGCCTTTTCCCAAGTCAGGGGTGGGGTGGGGTGCCTCTGCACGTGCGCACGTGCACACCCCTATTATATATCTCAGGAACGGCTGAGCCGATTGTGCTCTAATTTGGTGTGTGGTTATCGACCTCTCAGTCGCCACTTTCCCATAAGTCAGGCGTGGGGTGCCTTTGCACATGCGCACATGCTCACAGTTCACTTTTTTTTTGTATCTCAGAAACTACTTGCCCCATGGAGTTGAAATTAACCATACATTTCGTTCGCGCTCACTCGTTCATCGCCGACTACAGCGTCTTACTGATATTGATGATCAGAATCCAAGTAATTGCCTGACATTCTTATTTCCCAGATGGATACCTGCAGAACATGCCGAACTTCCTGCAAAAAAAAGATGGCCGGTCTGATGCATATCGCTGACTTGCTTGACCGAAACATACCTAAAATTTGTTCTCTGACCAACCAATAACCGATTCGGTATTGGAATTTTTGGGTATACCAAAATTTTGGTTACCAAATGACATCACTAGTACGCACGCATTCAGAAGAGCCAACTCTATCCCCCCCCCCTTCATTTGCATTCAACTACTTTAATGAGGATCACCAGAACTATTACTTCATCACTTTTTCCTTCTTCCAGATATTAATCATTTAACACATTAAGTTTTACCTACACTACACTGCAGCCTGAAACCGATTCCGTTCCATCGCCTTAGCGCTTACCAGGAATGCGTCAGGAATCCCAACAATCAAAGTTCGCTGGTGGAATTTTAATGTTCTTATGAAAGAGCATGTCTCAGTGATGGTGACTTCATGGACAAAATAGTTGAGAAAGCTCTGTGGAAGGAACAGGACCCAGTTGATTGTTGCGATGTCGGATGCGGTCGCTAAAGCCGCGAAAGAATGCGCCTGGCGCAGTTTTTTCACTCTTACCGCCTCGGGTAGACTTCTTAGCCCGTTCGCCGGCACTGCTATTTTTCCGGTTCTTGACATATTTCTCAATATGCACAGCACCCCGCAAACCAAAACATATCCTCAGCTGTAAACATGCTGTTCACCCTCGACATGAATGCACTTCAGGTTGTCAAAGATGTTCTGTTACATACAAAAATTACACCTATATGGACACAATGTATCAACCAAATTATGGTCTGACGCAGGGTCATATGACAGATGCCAGTGGCGTACCGAGTATACGGTCATTCAGGGCATGACCTGGTCCTTTGGACCCGAGGCGCCCATGCAAAGCCGGCGCCCCTCCGATCAGTGACGGCGCCCCTCCGGCCAGTGACGGCGCCCCCGACCAGTGAGGACGCTCCCTGCCATAGACGGCGCCTCTCCGGCACGTGACAGCACCCCTCCGACCAGTGATGGCACCCTCCGGCCAGTGACTACGCCTCTCCGGCGAGCGACGGCGCCCCTCCGGCCGGTGACGGCGCCCTTCCGGTCAGTGACCACACCCCTCCGGCGATTGACGGCCCATGTCCCTCCGGCGAGTGACGGTGCCCCTCCGACTAGTGACTGCCCCTCTCCGGCCCGTGACGGCGCCCCTCCGGCTAGCGACGGCACCCCCTCCAGCCAGTGACGGCGCCCCTCCGTCCGTCCGTAGGCGCCCCCTCCCCCTGCAAAATTTTCGCCAATATTGGTGGCGCCCCTGTCGATCGGGTGGCGCCCCTCAAGGCTGTATCAAGGATGTATCAAATTTGTGTCGTCCCAACAATTCTGCCCCGCATCGTTTTGAGCGATGACAAAAATATTTAGCAAATAATGTAGATTCTTAGCCTAAATACCTTAAAAGGAATGTTTTTAACCTTTGTATTGGTTTTGAACTGATATAGCCATTATCTTTGGCCGTTATTGAAATGTTGAAAATACTAAGTTCATTTTCCCAAAAACTTAGCCGTTTTTAAGCAATTCAATGTATAGTTTGCAAAATGGGGTCTAGGCTAGTGCCGCCGCTGATTGACTTTTGGCTGATTGGCTGACAATGACTTTTTTTAGCCAATCCCACTTTCTCAGCCAATCAGCGGCGGTCTAAAGCTCAGTACTGACGTCATCATCCCAAATATATATAAAAAAAACTTAATTTGTATAAAGTTAAGTGACTTTCGAGAGAAAATTATCACCATCGTTTTCAGCAGCACTTCCTTCATATTTTCGACTACAACCCGCGTATATTTGACAACTTTCAGAAAGGTGAAACATTCCCTTTAAGGTTTAGATCGCGGTTGTAGAGGGGGGGCAGCCCCCCCCCCCCACACACACACACACTTTTTTGTTTACAGTGGGGGGCCAGGACCCTGCTGCCCCTGCCCCCTCCCCCCCCGTGGTGACGCCACTGGGTCCATCCACTGGTGTTGTATGACGGCACGTGTCATGCAAAGATAAACTTACTTTTTCTCCACAGATATCCATCGATGGTCCAAACCAAAGTCATAATCGTGTTTTTGAACTCAAAATGCCCCTTACTGCCAACTATCAAGCAATCTATCAAGGAAATCCTGCTCCGTGTCCCTTAAAAGGGCAACACATCAGCCAATCAACGATGGGAGATGGGACAGATACTTGTGGTACGGTATATATTAAACAAAAAACAAGGTGGACAATTCCCTTTAAGTATCATTTCAAGGACAACTGAATTATCTACACTTTATTAGTAAATAGCAATGGAATGTAGGGTAAACTGTTGTAACCCCAGACACATCTTAAGCTCAGACTTGTAATGATATCAGAATGTTAACAACACAGATGAATTGAAGTGCCACATGTTGCTATCTTCTACACTCTGGTAGCATGGAAAGTCTAAGGTTAGGATGTGTCTGAAGATTGGACTTTTACCCTAGGTAGGTAGTCCACTACTTGCATAACATATAAGTCACACTCACACATGCTGGACATATGCCAATACAATTATGATGAAAATGTTGAGAATATAGATATAGATATATCCTAATTCCTGATGATAATAATGCTTAGGCTCATGTGTGCAACAACTCCTGGGATATAACATAGGGGCTGCCCCAGCCCCTCAACCGGATTAGGTAGAGGCTTCATTTTCTCTACCCGTCGTTACTGCGCCTCAACTAAAATCGGTTGAGCCTCCACCAACCTCAACTGGTTGAGCAGCAAAACCTCCACCGCTTGGCGAGCGGTTGAGGTTGGTGGAGGAAAGGTAACGTTATGTGACGACAGTTCTGGCACACTGTCGCGCATTAGTGTCGCGCTGTCCATGCTGTTTACATTTAAAATATCCACCGTCCGTTCCCGTGCTCCACTCCACCGTGCCTCAACCGGCGGGATGAAAGCCTCTTCCTGTTGAGGGCGCTGGAACAGCCCCATAGTAGTTCTGTCGTACAAAGGAAAAAAGGGTAACTCATGAAAGTTAACTTTTAAGGAGAGCCAAGAAACCACTTGCACTATGTTATGGCTATGTATTTGTCTGTAGTTCATTTGTGTGTGTAACGCGTACCACCATTCGATTCCTTAAGGTTTGATACATCCTATTATGTATACATATTATTATGTACTTGTATTCCATAAAATGTGTTCATAATTTAAGATATGCATAATCCGTTTTGTCTTTGTCTTCTCACACTGTTAATCGGTATCGATGCAAGGGAAAAGGACGGAAACTCGCTGGAAACCGAGATGCCGTTTTTTTCCCTTGCAACGAAACGCTCTTTTTCAGATATTTACAATGCAGGTTATATTACAGGGCAAAATGAATGACCAAATGAATGGATTATAGGGCTTTGCATGATAAGTGATAAGAACATGTTGTTCTTAAAGTAATGCTGCATGCCTCGGTTAACATGTCCACTACTCCCTATTATGTAACTGGTGATCGTGTATCCATCGTCTCAGCGTCACCTTGCTCCAAACATAAAATATCCATGCAACTTGTATTGGCGGCGAGTGCATCCCTATCCACAGCGCAGCGCGATATCGAACAATCGAACATCATACTGATCAAACGTCTTGAACACATGATGAAGTCATGTCCGTTTGCAGACATAGGCAATACTGCAGTATGCAGGCAGACGGCTTCAGCTCATCACAGTGCTTGCACCACGGATGTAAACCTGGTAACTGGCAACAACACATCTTAAGATATCAACAAAATTACGAGCAAAGAGACTCTTTTGGTCATGTATAAGTACTGCTTACACAAGCCGGCACAGTGCACACTCCAGTAACGAGCACCGTTCAGGATGTGAGTGTCACCAGATTGCATTGTGGGTCTAACCATTCAAATCGCGGACATTTTTTCCCTCAAGCGAGAACCAGAGAACCAGAAGGCCCTCTTGTGCGGCTGCATCAGCGGAACCAGACCTGACACGATTTTTGCCAGCTTTTCTCCGTTGATGCCCCTTGCGACATTACGCCTTGAATGCTGCTCGTTTTCGTCGAACGTGTTTGTCATGAGGTCGCAGGCCCTCCACGATGTCTGCGTGTGACCCTCCTTCATGAAGAACCTGCTCTCTCCACGGCGGGCCTGTACCGATCGGACCTTCTTCAGGCATGGGCGTAGGTCTTCGCCCGCCAGCTTCTTCAGCCTGCTGGCGCTGACCCCGCTGCTGATATCACGAAAGTCGTCCACGGCCATTTGGACGACTTCCGATGCATGGGCACACCCCTGAACATAGTCATGGAAATCGGATACTTCCTTTCTTTGAGAGGAACTTATTCACCACTTGGTGCACAGCGTCGGCAGACATACTAGTGTGCCCCTTCTCTAGGAACTTTAGTGAGAGTATGGACGGCCAAACCCTGTATGTATGTATCAGGGTGGTAAGTAGGGTCCAGTTCTTATTTTGTGCCGTCCCTTTTTCTCCATTTTCTTCAGTCCCTTTTTCTCCCTTTTTCTTCAACCAAGTGCCGTACATTTCTCTGGCAGTCAGGTCTGCTGGTAGATACCTGCGCTTGGGGGCATGGAGGTAGCGATAGTGAGGGCTGACCGGCTCATACCGGTCGATGTGGACTCGCAACATATCCCTCCCGACCCTGTTGAGCGGAACCGAGCAGCCGCGTGTCTCTTTCGGTGCTGCCAGGACACCTGCGGCGGACAGCATTTGCCACGCTGAAACCAAGTGTGGCAAGGCAGAATGCCTTGCACACCGGCTGTTTTTTACCGTTCTCTTGGGGTAGAAAATAGGCGAATAGCCTCATTTTTGCGGCGGGGTCAGTCAGGGGGAGGCAGTCCACTACTGTGGGCGTGATGTCCTCCACGTGTGAGGCGTACCATTGTACTCGTGCTTGTCTCGGTAGGAGGTGAACGTTCCCGTTGATCATCGACCGCTGTGCCTCCGAAAAGCGTTCTGCACAGCCATACTTGCATGTGCCATTGACACCGCTTGCTGGTACAGGCCTAACACCATGTTCGTCGTGAAATGCTCTGCTCTGTTCATCGCCTGTCCTCGCCCGCTTTCGTGGGTTTGGCTCGCTTTCGGTAGGCGGGAGCGGCTCTCCGCCGCCGAGAGCAGTCGGGTAAGCGGGGCCCGCGGTCCCTGAGGGGAGAGGCACGGCGGCTCCCCGCCGCCGGAAACATCCACAATGGACTGCAAATCTTCGTCGGATACGACGCTGCTTACGTAATCGGGACTGTGTAGGCTCTGCATGATTGCGATGTATTCATGAGGACCCATGATGTTAAAACCGTCATGTTCATCACATTTCGGAACATCGTCACGAAATACTGGCCCAGTTGGCAAGGGACTTAGCATGTTGGAGTGCTTCTGCCGGTGCTGTTGGTGCCGAAGCTGCTTCTTCCTATCCGGATCGCTCCGATCTCAGTGGTGGTAGATCCCGGGCGACTGGTTGACTGGAGGTGCCTGCGATCGGCTGGGTGCAGACGACGGCTGCCAGCTTTGATAGCGGGAGATCGTCGTCGGACACATCTGAAAATAGGCAATATGTCGAAAGGTCATTTGGGCGGTTGGGTGAAAATGTTTATAAATCCCTCAAGACATAAGCATTGTTTCGGGGGAAACCTGGGTAAAGAAAAATAAGTCACTTTTTCTTAACTGAACTTCTCACTTTAAACTCAACGTGATAGTAAGGACATTATTTTAATAACGATACCTAACCTAATGCAAAGAATGGGTACCTAAACCATGATAATATGAAATGCAACTTGCCTTCCACGAAGTCACTAGCTGGTCGGCCCCGCTTCGTCGGGCGCTCCCGGGCCTTGATTGCCCCCGTCCAAAAAGTCTTCCCGTACTTGACTCGTACAGATGCACCAGCTTCAAGGAGGCAGTCTTCTTGTAATTTGATGCTGGATCTTGGTACGTAGTTCGAAGAATATTTGCCATCGGTAGTGTCCCAAACAACCCGGATGAACCTTTAACATTTTTGCATTGATAATTCGAAGCCATCACGTGGCTGTTCCAAAGTCACTGATAAGAGTTAATAGCACCAAAGATCGCAAAACTGTCCTTTTCTTGTCATCGCCCGATTAACAATATTAAGTTATGGCGGCTGTCGCGGGAAGTTCAAAGCTTTCGCCGTTTTTCCTGAAGTGGTAATTGGTTGGTTGTAAATTTGGCAGAATTTGCAATGCGCAACAAATAACCAGTTTTGTTAATATAGTGATGATTTGGTCTTCTTATATGTTTTGGCCAAAAAATATTGTATGTTTGCATTATATCTTATGTACAAATTTGTCGCTAAAATCAGAACCAGTTAAAAGCTGCAGCATGATCGGCAGTGATTTGTGGTAGGAATTGGATCGTACAGATGGTAGGAATAGGGCAAAGGGCACTTCTCATTAGGAAATTATAATTGAGAACAAAGATGCCGTCTTTTTCCTTTGTAATAGTTTACGGATGCTGTTGCACAATCAAAGGAAAAAGTGGCATATGCTTCAATTTAGCTTGCCACTTTTTTCCCTCGTACAGGTGATGTTTGTCAGCCATCTATTACAAAAATAACACGTTTTGCCAAAAATGAAATGTGTATATCTCAAATGTTTGTATATATAACATACTGCTTTTGGTGTATCGAACAATTCGTCTTGTCAAGATCTATAGGCTGATACCAATATCTCCATTTCCCCCCAAAAAATAGTTACCCTTTCTTTCCTTTGCACAGCAGAGTTGTGCATGCGTTTCTAACAGACATTTTACTCCTGTTTTACACATTTTGTGAATATTTCAATCATATGGGAAAATAAATGATAACCATGACTGATAATGTTTTTTTTGAACTAATCAAAATGTAAGGTTACAAACGTTGGCAAGCCTCTATTACTATTTAATTTAAAAAATGTACTTGGTAGGTACCTACCTAGATAGGGTAAACAACCGTAACACCAGACGCATCATAACACTGGACTTTTTGTGATATTGCCATTCTTTAGATTGTCAGTATTGTCTAAATCACCAATAGTATAAGAAGTCTAGTGTTGGCATGTGTCCAATGTCATGTTATAGTTGTCTACAGTTACACTACACTCTAGTATGCAAAACATCGCATGTTTCAACAAGATCTTGTCTGGGCAGGGTTGGCACCAACACAAAAAATGGGGCAGCTTTTGCAAATTTTGGGTCAGCTTTTGAAATTTGGGGGCAGCTTTTGAAATTATGGGGCAGCTTTTGGATTTTTTGGGGGCAACTTCTGACTTTTTGGGGCAGAAGTAACAATTTACTGATTCACACTAGATAAAACAAGATTGTGAAGATGACAACCAACCCCCCCCCCCCCCCCCCCCCCCCCGGTCAACAACATGTGGTTTAAAAGTGAATTCACACTAGATAAAACGTGATCGTGAAGACAACTGATAACCGACCCCTCTCCCCCTGGTCAACAGTATTTGCTGACCAAGGAGCAAAATTTGATCTGGAAAATCCTGCCCCAAATTGAAATGGGGTAGCTTGCTGTCCCATTTGGGGCAGGATTTGGGCTTCCCCAAATATCTTGTTGATGTTCCTGCAACGTTTTGCATACTGGCCCTACCTACCCGCCATAATAATAATCACAAGGAGTCTTCAGCGATATTCCGCTTTTGCACACCTTTATATAGGCAAATTTCATATTGTATACTAATTCTACACATCTGATTTCATCAGAACTGCACTCAAAACAGGGACATTCTCAGTACTTACCTGGCAATAATTATTTGTATCACCCTTCAATAGCCTCAGCTGACCGCCTGCAATGACTCCACCATTCAATTAAATGTACAACATCGGCACAGAAATGTGTCAGATACTAAGGCTGTCATAATGATGTCATATGTATCTAGTTGACCACTAAACCTTATCACGCTCTCACTAAACCTCCGCTCCTGGCGGAGCATGTATTTGAGACCGAAGGTCGCCTGCACAGCTGCCGCTACCACGATGTGACCTCACTGGATACATATGATGCATTTCACACAAAAACAGCCCATGTTGTTTACATTTCAGTTGGAATGGCAGAGTCTCATTGCGGTCACCTGATGCGACTGTGATTGACAGGTGATACAAATTATTATTGTTAGGCAAGTACTGAGAATGCCCCTATTTTGAGTGCAGTTCTAATGAAATCAGACATGTAGAACAAGTGATTGGTCCAATCACTTGTTCTACATTTATTTGAAATCAGACATGTAGAATTAGTATAAAATATTCAATTTTCCTAGAAAAAGGTGTGCAAAAGCAGAATACAACTGAGTCTTCAAATTACTTCGCTACAGTTTTTCCTTTGTAACAAAAGCAGCATAACTTATCAGGAGAATAATTATAATAGCGGGAAAATATTATAACAAAAGCAGCATAACTTATCAGAATTATTATAATGGCGGGAAAATAGACAACATGGTCATTTGGTTGAAGTTAACACCCAGCTCAGCAGCATATGCTGAAACATTTAATTTGATCATAGCAATAGTGTACATCAGCAAAAATCATTAAGTATTGTAATTGAAATTTGACCTTGCTTACTCTCAAGCTCACATACATACAACACATTCACATGTTGAAAAAGCTGGTTGAAAGAATAGATGGTCAATTTTTAACCTACCTATGTGTCTACTAAATGAAAGCAAAGGTTTGGGAATAGTTTGATCACACAATTCCACAGCTTGAGAAATACAATAGCTTATAGTAGTATAAATTAAGAAAGAACATTAATTAGCCTGATGACTACATCCCTATGAATCAATTACCAGTCATCCGAACGAGTAATTGCGACGTATATATCTCAGTCTATTCATCAACGCAGCAATTCACATTAGAGCCGCGACGCCTCAGGCAGCGAAACAACAGCGCCAAATTACGCCGCATTCCGCGTAAACTGTAGCCAATCTATTTGTCATAGGCGCTCTTTTGCTCACCTTGACATCAATCACCCAATGAAAACTGAAGTTTGTCGAAATGGACGAATAAAACAATCTACGCTCTCTTGAATTTTTTTCCGAACGATTATTTTCTCGAACATAGTAATCTGCATTATGTGAAGATGATGGGTCGTTGTGGTTTGGCGTTTGACTCTGAAAGGTGGGCGTCATGTCATCTCTGCTTCTGCCCAAGGTGATGAGGACTTTCCGCCATAGGTCCAGAAATACAAATAACGTCACCTCAGTGCCCTCGGCGCCGACAAGTAACTTATTTAATTTCGGGGTCTTCACTGATCGCAAGTTTATATTGCAAATTACGCGCTCGGGTCGTATTTTGGTCAAGGTTCATATAGATAAGGTTGCGCATTTAGTCATGTGATCAAAATGGGCACCAAAGTAGGGGATCTAAACCAAAGAAGAACATCTGAAGGCATGTAGCATACCTATGCATGCACATTACATGCCCGTAACTGAAATGAAATAGATTATTTAACAATTCACCATTTTAGTCATATAAAATATTTTTAAATCTACCACTGATTGTATTTAGATAAAATGAAGAAGATTTATAAAACTGCATGTCGTATGCAAAATCAAATATTGCAATCTTGAAATATTCGGATTGTTTACTTGCGCCAGTTTTGTCACAGCTAGAGTTGAGGAGATCTATGGGTCGGATACTTGCGCCAGTTTTGTCACAGCTAGAGTTGAGGCTCCCAGCTGCGTATATACATCGGACAACTGATTTACGTCAGGCACTCGCTGCGCTGCTTAAAGGAAATAGTTCACCTTCAACATGGGATTTTGAACTGAAATAGCAGTTTTGTAGCCCGTGTTGAGAAATCCTTATCTGCAACTTTTCTTGGCTGAAAAGACTCTCCAGCCGAAGATATTTGACTTTTTGGCGAAGGAATGCGGCGCATATATGATATACCGTACCGTCTGAGAGTGCCAGCACTACTAGGGCGCATACGCAGACCAATAACGCACACCATAACATTAATAATTTACGACCTTCTGTCCTGAATTAACGCAATAAAGGACCATTTTTGAAAAGAAAAAAAGAAACTATATTAAAAAATATAATAAAATCGTGTTCTGAAAAATTTCCGAAGGTGAACTATTTCCTTTAAAGGAAATAGTTCACCTTCAACATGGGATTTTGAACTGAAATAGCAGTTTTGTAGCCCGTGTTGAGAAATCCCTATCTGCAACTTTTCTTGGCTGAAAAGACTCTCCAGCCGAAGATATTTGACTTTTTGGCGAAGGAATGCGGCGCATATATGATATACCGTTCCGTCTGAGAGTGCCAGCACTACCAGGGCGCATGCGCAGACCAGTAACGCACACCATAACATTAATAATTTACGACCTTCTGTCCTGAATTGGCGCAATGTAGGACCATTTTTGAAAGGAAACTGTATTAAAAAATATAATAAAATCGTGTTCTGAAAAATTTCCGAAGGTGAACTATTTCCTTTAAAGGAAATAGTTCACCTTCGGAAATTTTTCCGAACACGATTTTATTATATTGTTTAATACAGTTTCTTTTTTATTTTCAAAAATGGTCCTACATCGCGCCAATTCAGGACAGAAGGTCGTACATTATTAATGTTATGGTGTGCGTTATTGGTCTGCGCATGCGCCCTGGTAGTGCTGGCACTCTCAGACGGTACGGTATATCATATATGCGCCGCATTCCTTCGCCAAAAAGTCAAATATCTTCGGCTGGAGAGTCTTTTCAGCCAAGAAAAGTTGCAGATAAGGATTTCTCAACACGGGCTACAAAACTAATATTTCAGTATTTCAGTAGTGCCGCAGCGCAGCGAGCGCCTGGCATAAATCAGTTGTCCGATGTATTTACGCCTCCCAGCTTCCCATGACTTCCCATATAAGATAAGGAAAGCCGCAAAAAGAATATTTCCAAAAATAATATTGATTAATAATAATAGTGATTTCCCACACCTGATTTCAGTATCCCGTATGCGTATTTTTTTTTGGTAGACAAAGAAGTGCCACATATTAGTGTCACATAATTGTGTGCCACATAATTGCTTTGAAATTCGGTGTGTGCATCGTCCATACTTAGTTCGCCAATATTTATTCCGTGCAACTAACCTAACCTAACCTAACATAACTCCGCCATTAAAGGAAATAGTTCACCTTCGGAAAATTTTCAGAACACGATTTTATTATATTTTTTAATACAGTTTCTTTTTTTCTTTTCAAAAATGGTCCTGCATCGCGCCAATTCAGGGCAGAAGGTCGTACATTATTAATGTTATGGTGTGCGTTATTGGTCTGCGCATGCTCAGACCAGTGTTGGCACTCTCAGACGGTACGGTATATCATATATGCGCCGCATTCCTTCGCCAAAAAGTCTAATATCTTCGGCTGGAGAGTCTTTTCAGCCAAGAAAAGTTGTAGATAAGGATTTCTCAACACGGGCTATAAAACTGCTATTTCAGTTCAAAGTCCCATGTTGAAGGTGAACTATTTCCTTTAACCACTAAGCTACAGAGGTATATGGACATCGTAATGTGTTTTGTTTTCCTTTGGATTGGAAGGAATCAATTCTCAAAATTGTATCCGTGAATCAAACGGTGATTGAATCATTCAGATTCCAAAATGAATCATGATTGAATCATTCAAAACAAAGTTGATTCAATAACCAGTCTGAGTCCTGAGCCCAAAATAATTTAAACGAATTCGATTTGTCTTGTTACAAACTTTCGAACGCTGCTTTTATCTTATTCGTAAACTTTTTAATTTTCGAGCTAGAGGGCACTTATTTCTCTCGAAACAGCATAAGCTGCAATGGCAGAGGGTGCTGGTGGACACAAATGATGTCACGCTCTGACGTCACGATTCTGTAGAATCACCAGATGACTCCACCTCCTATGTATGGACTTGCTCTGAAGTACGAGCTTGCACCTTGATATAAGTACTCTGCTTGCACTAAGAGGTAGATGACCGAGGCACCAAGTTATAATGTATTTTGTTCGATTTGCCATGAGAATGGACGAGGACGAGATTAGCCAGTACTTATATTAGTTTTCCACAACATTGTATTTACATCTGCCATGGGTGAGTAAGGAATGTAAGTCAGATTGTAAGCATATCATATTGTTTGATATCGTTATTGATATTGGGACAATTCCAGGACAAATCACCAAGGTAAAGGCCAGGCTACACCTTACCTTTATGCATGATTGTCCTGCAATTCTGGCATGTCTTCTGTGTGTTTGCAGGACTTGCATAACGTCCAGGATCTGGATGATCATGCAAATCACACAAGGAAAATAGATTAAATGTGTTGTTTGTTCACAAAGTTGTCATGGCAACAGGACCGTTATCAATAAATGTATAATTATATATACATCTAAACAAGAAAAATACTGTAAACAGACTTAAATTTGTCAATAATGTACTATTACTGCATGCTTTTAAACTACTGCATAAATATCTACCAGCTTCAACACAAGTTTGATAACTCACAATTTGCTCCCATGCTTCTTCATTCATCTTCTGACACGATACTCAGCATAAATTATTCAATTTGTATACACTACAATATGCACAATATTGCAAAAATAATAGAAACTCAATAGTCAGCATTACGCAAAACACTCAAAGAAGTTCAGAATTCTGAACTTAATTGCAGGATCTGCATGATGTAGGTCTATGTGTTCTGCATGTTTGTGTGACGTTCCATGCAGGATTCACGGGATGTGCTGGTGTAGTGCAACCAGCGGCGGTGCCACAGGGGGGGGGGGGGGGGGGGGGGGGGGCACATCTACAGGTGGGCAGTCACCCCTCCCGGCTCCCCCTGTTGTTGGGCAGGGGAAAACATCTTTTTGCCCCCCCCTGTCATTTTAGGAGGCCCCTCCATGCTTCAAACAGGCCCATCACAGAGGTCACAGGGGCCCCTGGAAGCCAGAGGGTGTCCTATGGAGGTCAGAGGGGGCATTTGAAGCCCAGAGGAGGCCATCTTGAAGCCAGAGGGGACCTATGGAGGTCAGAGGTGGGGCCCCTGGAAGCCAGAGGGGGTCCTTTGGAGGTCAGAAAGGCCACTGCAGGTCAGAGGGGGCCCTCTGGAGGTCAAAGGCCAGGGTGGCCCCTGTAGGCCAGTAGGGGTCCTATGCAGGGGCACAGCCAGGGGGAGGGGAGGGAGGCAATTCCCCCCCCCCCCCCACTCCCTTACAGGTCACAGGAGCCCCACTGAGATTGGCCCAGATACCATTTGCATTAGCTAAATGACTTTCAAAAAGTCACAGAGGAGCCCTCAAATAAGGCAAGGGTCACTCTGGTGCATGCCAAGGGCCCTCAGATACACTGAAGGGCTTTCAAAGCCAGCCCAGGGGGCCTCTTGGGCATGTCCAGTAGACCACGTCGTCATTTGCCGAATTCAGATTTCAGATCTGGCGGAGTGATTTTTTATGTCTTGGTATGTTCTTAACATGATACTAAAAGAATTTACATTTTTGTTTATTCCTACCGGGTTTTGTGATTTGTAAACCATGGCAAACGCCGTTTCGGCGTTGAAGTCGCCCGTTGTAAACGTATTGGTGTTATCGTCCGGTAAAACACTTCTGATATTTGTATTGTTCTTCGTCATTTTACGGATCGGAAAGTGCAGTGGGTGTCTTAAAGAATACATTTAAGTTCTTTTAGGGTTTCTAAAAGTGTAGGCAAGGTTATTTGGCAGTCATACAGGCTTAAAGGGAATGTTTCACCCTTCTGAAAGTGTTCAAATATATGCTGGTTGTAGTAGAAAATATGAAGTAAGTGCTGCTGAAAACGATGGTGATATTTGTTCTCTTGAAAAGTCACTTAAGTTTATACAATTTTTTTTTTAATTTGGGATGACGACATCATTATTGAGCTATACACCAAACTGATTGGCTGACATAGTGGGATTGGCGGAAAAAGTGTGTCAGCCAATCAGCGGCGGCACTAGCCTAGGCCCCATTTTGCAAACTATAAATTAAATTCCTTAAAAACGGCTAAGTTTAGGAGAAAATGACCTTAGTATTTTTGACAATTCAATAACGGCCAATGATAATGGCTATCTCAGTTCGAAAGAGAAAAAAATGTCACCATCGTTTTCAGCAGCACTTACTTCATATTTTCGACTACAACCAGCTTTGACAACTTTTGAAAGGTGAAACATTCCCTTTAACCCTATTAGTGGCAGGGGGCAGATTCTGCCCACCCCTCAGATTTTTCGCAGATATCTCCGGAACGGCTGGGAGCAAACCCATGCAATTTTGGGACTTTTCCTAGAACTGATTTCCGCATATTGAGTCAAAATTTTGAGTTCCTAACCTTAACAGAGGCGGTTCCAGGGCCTGGTTTTTGGAGTTTTTTTCGGCGACATTTGTCGATAATACGGAGATGCGATCTTCACGGCTTCTTTCTAACTGCCTAAAATCTAAAGGAATTACATAGGTTTACGGTGATTCAAACAAGTGCAAATTAGTTGATGTTAGTGAACTATAATAGATATTGCGCGGCAGAGGCGGTTTCAGGGACTTGAAAAGGGGAGGTTTTCAGGATTTTTTTTGTCTCCCTTTTTCGCTAACCTGGCACCGCCTATGGATACAAATATGCTGTATAACTGTTGTGCCTGATGTCACAATAACGCACCATTTCATGTATCCAAAAAAGCCAACAAAAGACGTTTTATTACTCATTTATTTCACCTCCATATTTAGTGACCTGCAAACGCCTATGATTTTGGAATTTTACAAAGTCACCGTCATATATCAATCCCCAATTCAATATCTATCGATTCCCATTAGTTGCGTTCAAATCGGTTGATAAACATGGCAGCTGTGGTGGATCAAATATACCTCTAATTCTGTTAGTTTTGCCCCCCTGTTGCCCCCCTATCAAAGATGTATTATTATTATTTTTGGAAATGTAGATCGTGTTGAGGGGAATCGAACGCCGTTTGATTTTTGAAAATCGGACGGGTGGATCTCGAGATCTCCGGGGGCCGAATCCGCCCCCCCCCCCTTGCCACTAATAGGGGTAGCCAGGAGCCTGCCACTAATAGGGTTGCAGCAAAATTGGTGTGGGCAGTGTGCAACAGAGAGCAACCTTGGGCGTCGAGAGCGGGAGAGGGGAGGGGAGACCCGAGACGCGTTCAGCGGAGGGGGGACGGGGAGACACGTCCCCCCCAACATTTTCAGATTCCAATATTCGTCTATGGGCGTTGCATGGAAAGAATTGACTTAAGAATGCTTCCGTCCCTCCAACGTTTAGGAAGTGGCGGCGCCCTTGGGAGCAAGTTATGTCGATGCGAGCTACCTACACCGCCCTTTCTAGTGAATCAGGGCAAACAACTGTAATGCCGGACGCATGCTAACACCAGACTGTTCATGCTATTGGCAATGTATACGTTACTGACACACTATATCACCAATAGCATGAAAAGTCCAGTGTTAGGCCGTGTTGGGGGTTACGGTTGTTTACCCTACTTCCTGCTATAAAATTGTGTGGTATATTTTGACTTAAAATGTGCTACCTATTTCATGCATATCATTTTTTTTGTTGGGGGGGGGGGGGGTGATTACGAGCGAGCGCTTCGCTCTCGCTCGTCCTTCCGTGGAGTAGGGGACAAATCTGAATATGAGCGGCCCGGCCCGACCTGACCCGTGGCGACGCTTTTGGAAGCTCATATCTGCAACCGCACGTCCGATTGGCATGCGGACTTATTTGCTCAGTAGCCCCATCCACCCTACCCTGTTTGAGACCAGTGCCGACTCACGTGAGTGACTATTATTGCGCGTGGCGCGTGCTGCGTGAGAGGTGTTGTTAAGTGTTTTCTCGCAAAAACTCCGCAACGGCTGGGCTCATTGTGTGCAAATTTGGTGTGTGGTTGGGGACCCCTCAGCCGCTGCCTTCCCACAAGTCAGGGGTGGGATGCCTTTGCACGTGCGCACGTGCACACCTCCATTGTATATCTCAGGAACGGCTGAGCCGATTGTGTTCAAATGTGGTGTGTGGGGCTCACGTTCGTGGCGCTGAGCAGAGCAACATCACTGCGCGGCATTCTGCTCAACCCTGCCGCCCCCACCATGCACCAGACACCAGACACCAGACACCAGACACCAGACACCAGACACCAGACACCAGACACCAGACACCAGACACCAGACACCAGGCACCAGGCACCAGGCACCAGACACCAGGCTCCAAGCACCAGCGCGTGCGCGTGCAGTGGGCCCGCCGCCACTGGAAGTCACCTGTGAGCTTTTCTCAACTCGAATGCTGTCCCATCAGAATCCTATGACGCAACGAATCCAAATATAATTACCCAATTTAGAAATTCCATGAATGCTTGCGCATACCAACCTCACCATACATTTCCTTCGCGCTCGCTCGTTCATCGCCAACTACGGCACCTTACTGGTATGCTGATTTCAAATATATGATGCCCATTGTGGCACAAATCTGCCATTATGATATAATGTTAGGCCTTCAACGCCTGGCTTACACACTAGGGAATAACATGGAAACCCTGTTCTTGGAACCGAACATTACTACGGTACAATGCAGGGGGACATTTGACCCATCCTTCGCCTGGCTTACACACTAGGGAATAATAACATGGAAACCCTGTTCTTGGAACCAAACATTACTACGGTGCAATGCAGGGGGACATTTGACCCATCCTTCGCCTGGCTTACACACTAGGGAATAACATGAAACCCTGTTCTTGGAACCAAACATTACTACGGTACAATGCAGGGGGACATTTGACCCATCCTTCGCCTGGCTTACACACTAGGGAATAATAACATGGAAACCCTGTTCTTGGAACCAAACATTACTACGGTACAATGCAGGGGGACATTTGACCCATCCTTCGCCTGGCTTACACACTAGGGAATAATAACATGGAAACCCTGTTCTTGGAACCGAACATTACTACGGTACAATGCAGGGGGACATTTGACCCATCCTTCGCCTGGCTTACACACTAGGGAATAATAACATGGAAACCCTGTTCTTGGAACCAAACATTACTACGGTACAATGCAGGGGGACATTTGACCCATCCTTCGCCTGGCTTACACACTAGGGAATAATAACATGGAAACCCTGTTCTTGGAACCAAACATTACTACGGTGCAATGCAGGGGGACATTTGACCCATCCTTCGCCTGGCTTACACACTAGGGAATAATAACATGGAAACCCTGTTCTTGGAGCCAAACATTACTACGGTACAATGCAGGGGGACATTTGACCCATCCTTCGCCTGGCTTACACACTAGGGAATAATAACATGGAAACCCTGTTCTTGGAGCCAAACATTACTACGGTACAATGCAGGGGGACATTTGACCCATCCTTCGCCTGGCTTACACACTAGGGAATAATAACATGGAAACCCTGTTCTTGGAACCAAACATTACTACGGTACAATGCAGGGGGACATTGGACCCATCCTTCGCCTGGCTTACACACTAGGGAATAATAACATGGAAACCCTGTTCTTGGAACCAAACATTACTACGGTACAATGCAGGGGGACATTTGACCCATCCTTCGCCTGGCTTACACACTAGGGAATAATAACATGGAAACCCTGTTCTTGGAGCCAAACATTACTACGGTACAATGCAGGGGGACATTTGACCCATCCTTCGCCTGGCTTACACACTAGGGAATAATAACATGGAAACCCTGTTCTTGGAACCAAACATTACTACGGTACAATGCAGGGGGACATTGGACCCATCCTTCGCCTGGCTTACACACTAGGGAATAATAACATGGAAACCCTGTTCTTGGAACCAAACATTACTACGGTACAATGCAGGGGGACATTTGACCCATCCTTCGCCTGGCTTACACACTAGGGAATAATAACATGGAAACCCTGTTCTTGGAACCAAACATTACTACGGTACAATGCAGGGGGACATTTGACCCATCCTTCGCCTGGCTTACACACTAGGGAATAATAACATGGAAACCCTGTTCTTGGAGCCAAACATTACTACGGTACAATGCAGGGGGACATTTGACCCATCCTTCGCCTGGCTTACACACTAGGGAATAATAACATGGAAACCCTGTTCTTGGAGCCAAACATTACTACGGTACAATGCAGGGGGACATTTGACCCATCCTTCGCCTGGCTTACACACTAGGGAATAATAACATGGAAACCCTGTTCTTGGAACCAAACATTACTACGGTACAATGCAGGGGGACATTTGACCCATCCTTCGCCTGGCTTACACACTAGGGAATAATAACATGGAAACCCTGTTCTTGGAACCGAACATTACTACGGTACAATGCAGGGGGACATTGGACCCATCCTTCGCCTGGCTTACACACTAGGGAATAATAACATGGAAACCCTGTTCTTGGAACCAAACATTACTACGGTGCAATGCAGGGGGACATTTGACCCATCCTTCGCCTGGCTTACACACTAGGGAATAACATGGAAACCCTGTTCTTGGAACCAAACATTACTACGGTACAATGCAGGGGGACATTGGACCCATCCTTCGCCTGGCTTACACACTAGGGAATAACATGGAAACCCTGTTCTTGGAACCGAACATTACTACGGTACAATGCAGGGGGACATTTGACCCATCCTTCGCCTGGCTTACACACTAGGGAATAACATGGAAACCCTGTTCTTGGAACCGAACATTACTACGGTACAATGCAGAGGGACATTGGACCCATCCTTCGCCTGGCTTACACACTAGGGAATAACATGGAAACCCTGTTCTTGGAACCGAACATTACTACGGTACAATGCAGGGGGACATTTGACCCATCCTTCGCCTGGCTTACACACTAGGGAATAATAACATGGAAACCCTGTTCTTGGAACCAAACATTACTACGGTGCAATGCAGGGGGACATTTGACCCATCCTTCGCCTGGCTTACACACTAGGGAATAATAACATGGAAACCCTGTTCTTGGAGCCAAACATTACTACGGTACAATGCAGGGGGACATTTGACCCATCCTTCGCCTGGCTTACACACTAGGGAATAATAACATGGAAACCCTGTTCTTGGAACCAAACATTACTACGGTGCAATGCAGGGGGACATTTGACCCATCCTTCGCCTGGCTTACACACTAGGGAATAATAACATGGAAACCCTGTTCTTGGAGCCAAACATTACTACGGTACAATGCAGGGGGACATTTGACCCATCCTTCGCCTGGCTTACACACTAGGGAATAATAACATGGAAACCCTGTTCTTGGAGCCAAACATTACTACGGTACAATGCAGGGGGACATTCGACCCATCCTTCGCCTGGCTTACACACTAGGGAATAATAACATGGAAACCCTGTTCTTGGAGCCAAACATTACTACGGTACAATGCAGGGGGACATTTGACCCATCCTTCGCCTGGCTTACACACTAGGGAATAATAACATGGAAACCCTGTTCTTGGAACCAAACATTACTACGGTACAATGCAGGGGGACATTTGACCCATCCTTCGCCTGGCTTACACACTAGGGAATAATAACATGGAAACCCTGTTCTTGGAACCGAACATTACTACGGTACAATGCAGGGGGACATTTGACCCATCCTTCGCCTGGCTTACACACTAGGGAATAATAACACGGAAACCCTGTTCTTGGAACCAAACATTACTACGGTACAATGCAGGGGGACATTTGACCCATCCTTCGCCTGGCTTACACACTAGGGAATAATAACATGGAAACCCTGTTCTTGGAACCAAACATTACTACGGTACAATGCAGGGGGACATTTGACCCATCCTTCGCCTGGCTTACACACTAGGGAATAATAACATGGAAACCCTGTTCTTGGAACCAAACATTACTACGGTGCAATGCAGGGGGACATTGGACCCATCCTTCGCCTGGCTTACACACTAGGGAATAATAACATGGAAACCCTGTTCTTGGAACCAAACATTACTACGGTACAATGCAGGGGGACATTTGACCCATCCTTCGCCTGGCTTACACACTAGGGAATAATAACATGGAAACCCTGTTCTTGGAACCAAACATTACTACGGTGCAATGCAGGGGGACATTTGACCCATCCTTCGCCTGGCTTACACACTAGGGAATAATAACATGGAAACCCTGTTCTTGGAACCAAACATTACTACGGTACAATGCAGGGGGACATTTGACCCATCCTTCGCCTGGCTTACACACTAGGGAATAATAACATGGAAACCCTGTTCTTGGAACCGAACATTACTACGGTACAATGCAGGGGGACATTTGACCCATCCTTCGCCTGGCTTACACACTAGGGAATAATAACATGGAAACCCTGTTCTTGGAACCAAACATTACTACGGTACAATGCAGGGGGACATTTGACCCATCCTTCGCCTGGCTTACACACTAGGGAATAATAACATGGAAACCCTGTTCTTGGAACCAAACATTACTACGGTACAATGCAGGGGGACATTTGACCCATCCTTCGCCTGGCTTACACACTAGGGAATAATAACATGGAAACCCTGTTCTTGGAACCAAACATTACTACGGTGCAATGCAGGGGGACATTGGACCCATCCTTCGCCTGGCTTACACACTAGGGAATAATAATATGGAAACCCTGTTCTTGGAACCAAACATTACTACGGTACAATGCAGGGGGACATTTGACCCATCCTTCGCCTGGCTTACACACTAGGGAATAATAACATGGAAACCCTGTTCTTGGAACCAAACATTACTACGGTACAATGCAGGGGGACATTTGACCCATCCATCGCCTGGCTTACACACTAGGGAATAACATGGAAACCCTGTTCTTGGAACCAAACATTACTACGGTACAATGCAGGGAGACATTTGACCCATCCTTCGCCTGGCTTACACACTAGGGAATAATAACATGGAAAACCTGTTCTTGGAACCAAACATTACTACGGTACAATGCAGGGGGACATTTGACCCATCCTTCGCCTGGCTTACACACTAGGGAATAATAACATGGAAACCCTGTTCTTGGAACCAAACATTACTACGGTACAATGCAGGGGGACATTTGACCCATCCATCGCCTGGCTTACACACTAGGGAATAACATGGAAACCCTGTTCTTGGAACCAAACATTACTACGGTACAATGCAGGGGGACATTTGACCCATCCTTCGCCTGGCTTACACACTAGGGAATAATAACATGGAAAACCTGTTCTTGGAACCGAACATTACTACGGTGCAATGCAGGGGGACATTGGACCCATCCTTCGCCTGGCTTACACACTAGGGAATAATATGGAAACCCTGTTCTCGGAACCAAACATTACTACGGTACAATGCAGGGGGACATTTGACCCATCCTTCGCCTGGCTTACACACTAGGGAATAATAACATGGAAACCCTGTTCTTGGAGCCGAACATTACTACGGTACAATGCAGGGGGACATTTGACCCATCCTTCGCCTGGCTTACACACTAGGGAATAATAACATGGAAACCCTGTTCTTGGAACCAAACATTACTACGGTACAATGCAGGGGGACATTGGACCCATCCTTCGCCTGGCTTACACACTAGGGAATAATAACATGGAAACCCTGTTCTTGGAACCAAACATTACTACGGTACAATGCAGGGGGACATTTGACCCATCCTTCGCCTGGCTTACACACTAGGGAATAATAACATGGAAACCCTGTTCTTGGAGCCGAACATTACTACGGTACAATGCGGGGGGACATTTGACCCATCCTTTGCCTGGCTTACACACCAGGGAATAATAACATGGAAACCCTGTTCTTGGAACCAAACATTACTACGGTGCAATGCAGGGGGACATTTGACCCATCCTTCGCCTGGCTTACACACTAGGGAATAATAACATGGAAACCCTGTTGTTGGAACCAAACATTACTACGGTGCAATGCAGGGGGACATTTGACCCATCCTTCGCCTGGCTTACACACTAGGGAATAACATGGAAACCCTGTTCTTGGAACCAAACATTACTACGGTACAATGCAGGGGGACATTTGACCCATCCTTCGCCTGGCTTACACACTAGGGAATAACATGGAAACCCTGTTCTTGGAGCCAAACATTACTACGGTACAATGCAGGGGGACATTTGACCCATCCTTCCAAATGCTGGTACTTAAACTGGAATGGTAACAGTCGTAATGCTCCGATCCACTTTGCGCCATTGTAAGGTTTCGAAAAAGCCAGGACTCAGGCTTGCAACATGTTTTAGCTGTTATATTTAGTTATATGATTTGAATATATTAGATAGCATGTGTAAATACAAGTATTCTCTTCCATTGGTTATGTGTCATGCTTCCTGATGGGATGGTGCTGGAAGCTGCCTTGTGAATATAGGAAGCTTCCTATATCAGTGTCTCACTCCGAATAGTTTTTACATTTATATAAATCACATTTACCTCTGTGTTACATGGAGAACATATCCTGCTCTCTTGCACTATTCAGTACCAGAAGGTGGTTGGCATTGTGTATGGTGTTATGCCATCTCAACTTTGTGTTCCATTCAGCAGAATGGTTGGGCGGAAGGTATGCTATTGTTGGTAGTGTATGATTTGCATATTATTTGTAGCCTATACCTCTAGGAAATAAAATAATACATTAAAACATTCCTTGGAATATATGACATTTGACTTCTTCGCTCACAGTTTTAAAACAAAATTGGTCAAGAAGCAGTACTTTCCTCAGATATATTGAGTAATGAGTTATTTCCTGCATTTAAAAATCAGAAATGGAGTTCAGGCTTTACATGTTTTACTCTCAAGTTTGTTTTTGTCATCCCATCTGCAGCATCATTAAGTTAATTACCAGACCGTGTCTGATACTATGTACATTGTCTGCAGGTGGTGCTGTGTGTGCGGCCAGCAGTAGCGGCTACCCTGTGGGCCTGTCTGGCGGCCGGCGGCGATAGGTGGCGCTTGTGCGGCAGCGGCGCACCATGAGCGGCTCGCTGGCGGCCGGTCGCCGGCGCAGGAAGCGTCGGCTGCGGCCGCGCGCCGCCCGGGAGGAGGACGCCGACCCGCTCGAGCTGGACCTGCCGCTGGAGGTGGAGATCATGGAGGCGCCCTGGTGTCGGCGGGACGAACGGACCGCCAAGCTGGCCGGCGTCGCAGCAACTGCGGCATCGCAGGCTGCCGAGGAGGTGAGGCTCCGCCGAGATAAGCGGCTGTCGTCCAGTCACATGCTCAACAGAACACCATGTTCGGCGTTAGATTGTGAGAGTCAGAAATGTGAGAAGCTTACGATGATTTGTGATTTGACATGCAATTTATATCAACTTCAACCATGTAGAATCGTAAAGTACAATATATTATATCAATGCAGGAGATGAAATATAGGCATACAATACCACAATCACAACTTTGTATTCCCTCAAGAGCCCTTCGCTTTTTGTGAGAGGCTATCAATTATGCACTTGTCTGGTTTCAACTGAAGTATAAATAAGCCCACGTTTGGCTAGGCCCAGACATGCTGTACCCATCTCCTGGCCGTTTCTGTTCTCAGCTGTCCCCTGACGGACGCGATGACGCGTCTCAGGCCGAGTTTCGGGCGGTCCGGGCCGCCCTGCAGGAACAAACCGACCTCGGGCTGCACTTCAACGAAAAGTGAGGCGCCTGATGCCCGCTTCTGTAAGACCAGAATAAGACTGATGGCCTGAAGCTTAGGGCTCATTTGTTTCATCCACGCTTTTTAGCTGTAGTAAGGAAAAAATAGACATGTTCTTAACGCAGAAGCATACATACTACTTCTTTATTAAAATGTGTCGTGCTTATTCCGATCGATGTGCATCTTGTGCCCAGTCTTATTCGACTGTGTTCACTTTGTATCTGTATCGCCTACTTGTCTGTTGTCTCCTATACCGCCTGACCACCGTATGTCGTGCTGCAGGGGTAACCAGATCTGTCAGCTGAGCTGGGCAGAGTTCAGTCAGAGGGTGCCGCCTGTTGTCTCCGATATCGCCTGACCACGGTATGTCGTGCTGCAGGGGTAACCAGATCTGTCAGCTGAGCTGGGCAGAGTTCAGTCAGAGGGTGCCGCCTTACTGGACCGATCGGCACCCGAACGTCTGTCCGCTCTGTAAGAAGAAGCTCAGCTCCAGGTTCTCGCTGTCCAGACACTACATCGACGTGCATCACAGGTGAGACCGGCGGCCGCCGCAGCTGCAGCTGTCAGGTGTGTCGTATGGTGACCATATTATGTACAGCGACACTTCAATTTATACAGACCGGCCGCCGTCGCAGCTGCATCTGTCAGGTGTGTCGTATGGTGGCCATATTATGTACAGCGACACTTCA
The DNA here is from genome assembly GCA_036785665.1 of Chirona hameri. NCBI lineage: Eukaryota > Metazoa > Arthropoda > Thecostraca > Balanomorpha > Balanidae > Chirona > Chirona hameri. Next base: position 35,727 of record JAXIVJ010002872.1, read on the forward strand.
ATTTATACAGACCGGCCGCCGTCGCAGCTGCATCTGTCAGGTGTGTCGTATGGTGGCCATATTATGGACAGCGACACTTCAATTTATACAGACCGGCCGCCGCCGCAGCTGCATCTGTCAGGTGTGTCGTATGGTGGCCATATTATGTACAGCGACACTTCAATTTATACAGACCGGCCGCCGCCGCAGCCGCATCTGTCAGGTGTGTCGTATGGTGGCCATATTATGGACAGCGACACTTCAATTTATACAGACCGGCCGCCGTCGCAGCTGCATCTGTCAGGTGTGTCGTATGGTGGCCATATTATGTACAGCGACACTTCAATTTATACAGACCGGCCGCCGTCGCAGCTGCAGCTGTCAGATGGGTGGTATGGTGACCATATTATGTACAGCGACACTTCAATTTATACAGACCGGCCGCCGTCGCAGCTGCAGCTGTCAGATGGGTGGTATGGTGACCATATTATGTACAGCGACACTTCAATTTATACAGACCGGCCGCCGCCGCAGCTGCATCTGTCAGGTGTGTCGTATGGTGATCATATTATGTACAGCGACACTTCAATTTATACAGACCGGCCGCCGCCGCAGCCGCAGCTGTCGGATGGGTGGTATGGTGACCATATTATGTACAGCGACACTTCAATTTATACAGACCGGCGGCCGCCGCAGCTGCAGCTGTCAGGTGTGTCGTATGGTGACCATATTATGTACAGCGACACTTCAATTTATACAGACCGGCGGCCGCCGCAGCTGCAGCTGTCAGGTGTGTCGTATGGTGACCATATTATGGACAGCGACACTTCAATTTATACAGGCCGGCCGCCGCCGCAGCTGCAGATGTCAGATGGGTGGTATGGTGACCATATTATGGACAGCGACACTTCAATTTATACAGACCGGCCGCCGCCGCAGCCGCATCTGTCAGGTGTGTCGTATGGTGGCCATATTATGTACAGCGACACTTCAATTTATACAGACCGGCCGCCGCCGCAGCCGCAGCTGTCAGGTGTGTCGTATGGTGATCATATTATGTACAGCGACACTTCAATTTATACAGACCGGCCGCCGCCGCAGCTGCATCTGTCAGGTGTGTCGTATGGTGGCCATATTATGTACAGCGACACTTCAATTTATACAGACCGGCCGCCGCCGCAGCTGCAGCTGTCAGGTGTGTCGTATGGTGGCCATATTATGTACAGCGACACTTCAATTTATACAGACCGGCCGCCGCCGCAGCTGCATCTGTCAGGTGTGTCGTATGGTGGCCATATTATGGACAGCGACACTTCAATTTATACAGACCGGCCGCCGTCGCAGCCGCATCTGTCAGGTGTGTCGTATGGTGGCCATATTATGGACAGCGACACTTCAATTTATACAGACCGGCCGCCGCCGCAGCTGCAGCTATCAGGTGTGTCGTATGGTGACCATATTATGTACAGCGACACTTCAATTTATACAGGCCGGCCGCCGCCGCAGCCGCATCTGTCAGGTGTGTCGTATGGTGGCCATATTATGTACAGCGACACTTCAATTTATACAGACCGGCCGCCGCCGCAGCTGCATCTGTCAGGTGTGTCGTATGGTGATCCAATTTATACAGGCCGGCCGCCGCCGCAGCTGCAGCTGTCAGATGGGTGGTATGGTGACCATATTATGTACAGCGACACTTCAATTTATACAAGACTTAATGACAGTCTTGCGTTTGTGGAAATTCGATCTGTTGTAAATGGTCCGTTTGGAGCGTGCTCCTGTTATATACAAAAAT